>BPLR01001975.1:0-24505 GCA_021605095.1 Caerostris extrusa
TGAACTATGAATAATGAAATAATTTCATTTCAAAAAACTTTTAATTACTAAAATACTATAATAATATACAAGTGATTCCAACGAATTCTGAAATAATAATATACCGCAAGAATAGCTAAATTTTGTTAATCTTATATTAACTTTGAAATGATTTTTTAATAAAGAAAAACGATACAAAACAATCACAGAATTACAGGTAAGGTAAATAATCTGAATCATAACTTCTATAATGTCGTCTATGGTGGGATGTAAAGCTTTATTATTGGTTGCCTTATATCTTTAAAGTTGGTGTGTGTTTGTTAATTTATTGCGTAAGGCAATATTTTTCTATTCCGATGCCTAATTTCAACTTTTTTTCTCTTAACAGGATGGGAACATACTAATACTGATTACCAATGAATCTAGTTTTTTTTTTTTGAATTTTTTTGTTTCTCTTTGTGATTTTATTTTACGTAGATTTAGACGCATTCATATAGTTATTTGCATTAATATGATGTGTAAAAAAGCATGCAACCTATTAACCCATTCTGAAATTTCCTATGCTGCGTCCATAGGCAACATACAATTTTGAGCAACCTTTAGAACGATAGACTTAGTCTATAGATGGCAGAACTCGTCTATCTTCACCTACGGTTTTCTGCTTCAGCATGGCGGCATTTCAATTCGAATTTTCAATGGGTATGGCAAAAGATGAAATGAAAAACAAATGATTGTTCGTTTTTCTTGTGAATGCTTGTAGGACTCACCTCATGTGTTCTTTGCATATCATTGTAAGCTTTTATTATTTTGTATTAGATCATACAAAAGTAAACCAAGTGTATTTTTCACAATTCAGGGTATTGGAAAGTCTACTTATTTGATTGGCACGAATTCATAAGAAACTTTTGTTTTTTCATCTTTTTTTACAAGAGGTACCATTGGAATTTGTTAACTTTTACCTTTAAAATGTTATTTAATAGTATTACTGATATAAAAGTAAAGTAAAAAAAAATAACATTTTTGACAGCAGATGAGAATTGTTGTGGATAGTTATTTTACATGTAATTAGTGTTTTGTACTAATGAGAACAACCTGTCACTCAAATATGATATCAGATAATCAGTGCAATAGAAAATGAGACCTCATGAAATGAGTCATTGTCTGTTCGACCTTCACGGGTCGGAACAATTACAGATGGAATATGGACTACCTGATGAGTTGCTGCATCGAGATTGAGGATAGACCATGAGCTGAGGAAATGTCGACTCTAATGAGAAGTAAGGAAAGCTGACCCCATCCCCTTCAGATGGATTTTCTTAAAGGGAGGTTTTTGGAGAAGGAGAAGAGTGTTCTGCGACGTGTTGCCAAGAAGTAATTTTTTTCTCTTTCTATTTCTGAAATGGATTGAACAGACCGGAGTTTCTACCTGTTTATAAAGTGAGCCCCTTGTGGTTTCGTCTACCACGCCGTGTGATAATTGCCGCAAATTGGTGATTTAGATTCGTCGTAGACTACAGAACTCTGAAAATCTCCGTCCTTTGTGTGAACTGCACTTGCAAATCAAATTTAATTCTTTATTTTTCATAATTTTGTAAATATATATACATATATGTATAGTACTTGCAAATGAAAAATAAGGTGTTCCCATGAACCTGAAAGTGGCCATCTTGAAGGCGTTATAGGTCTAATATAGGCAGAGACGTTTACACTGAAGTGACAAAAGTCATGGGATAGCAATATGCAAATTTTCAGATGGCAGTAGCATCGCGTTGAACAGGTATAAATGCGCAGTGCTTTCGCAGAGCTTTCATTTCTGTTCAAGTTATTCATGTGAAGAGGTTTTGACGTGATGATGACCGCACGACGGGAATTAACAGACTTTGAACGTGGAATGTTAGTTGGAGCTAGACGCATGGGTCATGCCATTTCGGAAATAGTTAGGGAATTCAACATTCCCAGATCCACTGTGTCAAGAGTGTGCCGAGAGTATAACATTTCAGGCATAACATCCCACCATGGACAGCGCAGTGGTCGACCGCCTGCACTTAACGACCGAGACCGGCGACGTCTGCAAAGAGTCGTAAATTCTAACAGACAAGCAACACTGCGTCAAATAACCATAGAAATCCATGTGGGACGTACAAGGGACTTGTCTGTTAGAACTGTGCGGAGAAATTTGGCTTTCTTGGGCTATTCCAGCGGAAGACCGACTCGAGTGCCTTTACTGACAGAACGACATCGCTTGCAGCGACTCGTGGGCACGTGAGCATATCGGTTAGTCCCTAGATGAATGGAAAACCGTGGCCTGGTCCGATGAGTCACGATTTCAGTTGGTAAGAGCTGATGGTAGGGTTCGAGTGTGGCGCAGACCCCACGAAGCCATGGACCCAAACTGTCAGCAAGGCACTGTTCAAGCTGGGGGTGGCTCCGTAATGGTGTGGGCTGTTTTTTCATGGCATGGACTTGGTCCTCTGGTGCGACTGGACCGAACATTGATTGGAAATGCTTATGTTCAGCTACTTGGAGATCACTTGCAGCCATTCATGGACTTCATGTACCCAAACAACGATGAAATTTTTAGTGTTGACAATGCGCCATGTCACCGGGCCACAACTGTTCGCGATTGGTTTGAAGAACATTCTGGACAATTCCAACGAATGATCTGGCCACATAGATCGCCCGACATGAATCCCCATCGAGCATTTATGGGACATCATCGAGAGGTCTGTTCGTGCCCAAAATCCTGCACCATCAACGCTTTCACAATTATGGACGTCTATCGAGACAGCATGGCTCAATATTCCTGCAGAAGACTTCGAACGACTTGTTGAGTCCATGCCACGTCGAGTTGCTGCACTTCGCCGGGCGAAAGGAGGGCCGACACGATATTAAGAGGTATCCCATGACTTTTTGTCACTTCAGTGTATAATGCCAATGCCAAAACTCCACACTTCTAAAAGGACTAAATACCCTTAGAAGAGTTTTATTGGGAAATTATGCTCTATTTATTTAACTTTGTTCTAACACATTACCATCTATTTAGAAGAAAACAAAACCAAATGAATTTGATAAAAAAATTCAGGAAAACTCACTGGGAAGGAGTCATTGAAAAGAACGTATGTGTTGGAAATTAAATAAATATATTTTAGGCTAAATTTTAAATTTTATTTCTATCGGCAAAACACAAAAAAAACTTTCGTTTTTACATGTTATTAACAGTACGCGAAATTTAATTTTGAAAAGCGTAGATAAAAAATATAAACCATCCTTTTTGTTTTTTGAAAAATGAGATTTAAATTGAATACATGAGTGAGAAGAAAATACATAAATAAGATGGAGAAACATATTTTTTAGGGCGAATTTTAAGAAGCAAGTAATGTTTACGTGAACGAAAGAGACCTCAACCTGTCTCTTAATTATGCGTTTAAATGTCTCGCAGAACATCCTAATGACGTGTTTTGACTTTCCTGTGAAACGTGAACAGTGTCAGCGACAACACTCGGAAACAAAGGATTGACAATCTGATCACGACGGTAGGGAAAAAGGGGAAAAGAATGATAAATAAAAATCCCTACATTTCTCCAGAACTTCATTTTACAAATTGCCTTGTTAAGACAACTTAAAAATTTTTAAAAATTTTAATCAAATATTTTTTAAATTAATAATTTAAGACCCCTTTTTTTATTAAAGACGGAATTTTAACCTTTTCAGGGATGACTTTTTTTATAGCGAAGCTTTTTTTTTCCCCTTTGCGTTTGGATTTAATTTTTTACTAAGATTTATTCATTTTATATTGATCATCATCATCAATAGCTCGACAGCCCAGAATGAGCCAAAAGCTTTTCATTTGAAGAGATTTCCATGCATTCCTCTGGATGACAAGGGCCCTCCAATTCTTAACCTTCAGTACAGCAAAATCTTTTTTTCCAACTGCGTCTATACATCGCAACTGGGGTCGTCCTCTTTCTCTTTGTCTCAGTGGCTTTTCCAAAACGAGCCTTTTTACAGGGTTTAAAATAATTCCTTCTAAATAATTTATATTGATAGAATGAAAAAAAAAAAGGTAAAAGACAATAAAAATGCACAAAAAAAAAGGCCATAACGTCCACATTTGTAAAGGCTGAGCGTTAATAGCAATTTATAAAGTGAAATGATTTCATACATTCCGGGTGTTGTTTCCTATTAGGATTGATTGTGAAATGAATGTAGGGAGTTTTGTTCATAGGAGACAACCTGAAGAAAAACATCAACAACATATATTTAAACAAAACAGCACAGCACATATTACATATAAAACGCTTCTTATTTCGCCATAACACAACCGTGTCAACAATTTTCTTTTCTCGTAATACTGTTGCCACTTCAGCACAGATAAATTTACCTCTCATTACAGTTACAGTTTGATCGTGACGCCACACCGGGTATTAATAGTTCATTATTATTCCGGGTGTTAATTATTGAAATGAAATATAATTTATGTTTTTTTTTTTTTTATTAATGATACTAATTATAATTATAAAAAAAAAAAAAGTCCACATATGCGTTCAAAGATTAAATATCTTTAAATTCGTGCATGATGTAAAATTGAATCTTATATGCATCAAGAAATTAGTTTCATTGGTATCCCAGTGGTAATGCGGGTTCCTCATTATACTGGAGGATTATGGTTTGACTTCAGCTGGTGGCATGCCCTACAATCATTGTTTTAATCATCAATGGTGCCACAGCCCCATGTTGGGCCAAGGAAGTCTGCCTGTTGGCAGATTTCTAAACGGGAGATGTTGTCTTTTTACGGATAAGTTGTTCGTCCTATACCCAACGCTCTACGGTCATATTTGATCGGGACCTACGGTTTAAAGATCATTGTTTTAAGACTTGGTAAAATTATGTTACATACGATTCGCCTTTTTTCATTTAACAAAAAATAAATAAATAATATAGTAAAAAAGCAAATAAAAAAATTTTAATGCGTGATATAAATGTTTTATTATTTGTTTCGAATTGTTTGATAATCCAAGAGTAAAAATAATTAGTCAAATTATTTTTAAAAAATTGACTAATTTTTTTTAACTCTGAATTATAATTATAAAGGATTTCTTAAAAAATTGTTCGTTCACAACCCATGCTTAAAAAAAATTGTTCGTTCACAAATATGTGTTGACCCAAACAGGCCAGCGTATTTTTAACACATTAATCAACAACAGACACATCTACTGTGTTTAGCTCAAATTTTAAATGGAACCTTTTTTTTGGCAGTTATCACCGAGATAAAGCAAATTGCGTAAGTAAAGATCCTGCATTCTGGATGAGAAAGATATGATCTCAATAGAAAGATATGATCTTCAACTACGTAATAAAATAGAAAACACTGGATTAAATACTTATCTAATATATAGATGCTTATTTCTTCTATTAAACTATTGTATCCTTCTTTTTTTCTTTTTAATCTTTCCTCAAATACTTAAAATCTATTGGTAAATATACAGGATGATTATAATTAAAGTCCCACTTTCAAAATACTGTAAAGAAAAGGAACACTCGTCACAATGAGTTCAAATTTGAAATGAAGATCCTCAAAGAAGGGGGAAATGGTATGGCATCAAAAAGGTTCCAAAAATGTTCCACCGATTTTTCGCATCCAATTTGTTTTGACTTTGCCGGGGTGGATGAGCTTTCCACTAACGGTGTCACAACTGTCGAATGACTTGGAAATCATTTTTTTCCGCCAAAAAAATCGAAACAATAAAGCACAATGAATACTACAGTTGGCGTAATGTGCAACTCATGCCGATTCAAAATATCACTTTCTTTATATCGCTTACAGCGAAATCTATTAATACACTTTTTTTTTTTTATGCCATGTCGTTTCCCCCTTCTTCGAGTATCTTCAGTTCAAATTTGAACTCATTGTGACGAGTGGTTCTTCTTTTACAGCATTTTGAAAGTAGGACTTTAATTATAATCGTCCTGTACACTGAAGTGACAAAAGTCATGGGATACCTCTTAATATCGTGTCGGCCCTCCTTTCGCCCGGCGAAGTGCAGAAACTCGACGTGGCATGGACTCAACAAGTCGTTGGAAGTCTTCTGCAGGAATATTGAGCCATGCTGTCTCGATAGACGTCCATAATTGTAAAAGCGTTGATGGTGCAGGATTTTGGGCACGAACAGACCTCTCGATGATGTCCCATAAATGCTCGATGGGATTCATGTCGGGCGATCTAGGTGGCCAGATCATTCGTTGGAATTGTCCAGAATGTTCTTCAAACCAATCGCGAACAGTTGTGGCCCGGTGACATGGCGCATTGTCATCCATAAAAATCCCATCGTTGTTTGGGTACATGAAGTCCATGAATGGCTGCAAGTGATCTCCAAGTAGCTGAACATAAGCATTTCCAGTCAATGTTCGGTCCAGTCGCATCAGAGGACCAAGTCCATGCCATGAAAAACAGCCCACACCATTACGGAGCCGCCACCAGCTTGAACAGTGCTTTGCTGACAGTTTGGGTCCATGGCTTCGCGGGTCTGCGCGACACTCGAACCCTACCATCAGATCTTACCAACTGAAATCGTGACTCATCGAACCAGGCCACGGTTTTCCATTCATCTAGGAACCAACCGATATGCTCACGTGCCCACGAGAGTCGCTGCAAGCGATGTCGTTCTGTCAGTAAAGGCACTCGAGTCGGTCTTCTGCTGGAATAGCCCAAGAAAGCCAAATTTCTCCGCACAGTTCTAACAGACAAGTCCCTTGTACATCCCACATTGATTTCTGCGGTTATTTGACGCAGTGTTGCTTGTCTGTTAGAATTTACGACTCTTTTTGCAGACGTCGCCGGTCTCGGTCGTTAAGTGCAGGCGGTCGACCACTGTGCTGTCCATGGTGGGATGTTATACCTGAAATTTCATACTCTCGGCACACTCTTGACACAGTGGATCTGGGAATGTTGAATTCCCTAACGATTTCCGAAATGGCATGACCCATGCGTCTAGTTCCAACTAACATTCCGCGTTCAAAGTCTGTTAATTCCCGTCGTGCGGTCATCATCACGTCAAAACCTCTTCACATGAATAACTTGAACAGAAATGAAAGCTCTGCGAAAGCACTGCGCATTTATACCTGTTCTACGCGATGCTACTGCCATCTGAAAATTTGCATATTGCTATCCCATGACTTTGTCACTTCAGTGTATATAATTGGTAATATAATTTGGTAAACATATAAAATCTATTAGTAAAATGTGATTAGTATTTGTGTTTTAAAAACAAAATGCACAAGATTGCCGTGGTCTATACATAACTGCCTTAAGCAGAATTGATGTAGATTTTGACAGGTGGGCAATCAAATCGAAATTTCTAAATTTAATAAGACACAGAAATACATTCCCTGGACACCCTTCGAAAAGTAATTCTTCCTATTTTATAACCTTTATCTTTCTTTTATAACATCTAAGTCCATTTCTTTGAACACAAAGTTGATTCACTGAATTGGCGTTCGTTTGCCTTTATAAAAGAAATCAACAAGATTATTGGGTTAGGGAGTCGCATGTAAATATGAAATGACCTTTGTATTGCAAATAATAATAATAAATAAATAAATATTTGAGTGAATTCTTGAATAACTACTTGTTTTACAGTAATTAAAATTATTGGTTTCAGTTGTCAGGCAAGAATTAAAAAGTCTATTTTTTAAAGAAATAACGATGGGGAAATCCATTATTCGAAATCAAAGATGGAAAAGTCAATTATTTAGAATCAAGAATGAAAAAGCTCATTACTAATAATGGAAAAGAATCAAAAGTGGAAAGTCCATTATTTTAAGTCAAAAATGGAAAATTCCGTTATTTAGTCCAAAATCGAAAATTCTATTATTTAAAGTCAAGAATGGAAAAGTACATTATCAAGAAGGGGAAAATCCATTATCAAGAATGAAAAGTCCATTATTCAATCAAAAATGAAAATGTCCCTTATTTAGTCCAAAATCGAAAAGTCCATTATTCATGAATAATATACAATAAAGTAATAAAAATAATATATAATAAAAGTCCATTATTCATGAATAATATATAATATCATTATTCATAATGGACTATATAAAAGTCCATGAATAATGGACTTTTATATAGTCCATTATTCATTCAGGTCGAAAATGGAAAAGTCCGTCAAAAAAGTAACGTGCATTATTTATAGTGAAGAAAATAAATGCGCATTATTCATAGTCAAAGAAAGAAATGTTCATTGTTAAAAAAAAAAAGAAATGTCTGTAATTCAACGTCAAGTAAAAGTTGTTAAAGTCCATTATGAAAAACAAAGAAGCCTAAATTCACAGGCTGAAATGACGGAGTGGTGACAAAACGGCAGAAGGTTAATTATAGTAATCAAAAGAAAAAAAAAAAAAGACCACGTAATAATGTATTGCAAACCCTTGCACAGGGTGGACTGTAGAGCAGGAATGACAAAAGTACAAAATCATGATTACAACACAGCATATTGAGAGCAATCAATGCCAGAAACGGGATAAAGAGAAATGATTACAGGGGTTTCTGCAATCGCAAATATTACACTGGCGACAACGACCAAGAAATGATTGCTGGACGAACTTAAAGATGCTAGATCTGCTGGTGATATCTGCCACAGCGATGGCAATATGTGCTATGAGTTTCTGGAGTATTTCTGAAAGGGTGCTTTGAGGTGTTATCAAAAGAAATCCACTGATTAGTATTTGAGACTTGTGAAGTCTAAGCAGCAAATCTAATGTGTTCAATCCACCTAACAGGATATTTAGCATGGAGATGGTTACGCATTGTGATGGTGCACCATCATGCAGGAACCCCATGTTCTTCTGAACTGTGGTACACATTGCATATATATTTTGAAAACTTTCACCGACTAAACGTGGTTTGCGATGCCATGTCCTATGTAAAGTTTTATTCTTCATATTGCCTATTGTCGTCTGCTCGTGAGTTTATCGTCACACTAAAGAACATCCTGAACATCACCTTTATCAATATTAATTATAAATGAAGACAAAAGAATCGCCTAATATTAAGAATGAAGGATTTAAAAAAAAGCACTAAAATTAACAACCTTTTAATTTTTTCAATGTACTTGGACTATGTGTTATTTCTTTGGTACAGTTAATTTAAAGTACCCGGTATTGCAGGAACAAAAGTTCTGTTCATATATATTATCGATAATATTTTCAGAATTCAATTTTAATAACTAAGATTTTTAAAAAAATTATTTATAATATTTTGAATAGGAGATGTATGCATTTAATGTTGAATTGATCTCCTTTTTGAAACTTCAAGACGGCACAATTTAAAAAAATATGAACGAGAACAGTTCTGGTGCAATGACATGGGGATCACATTTGAATTGATTTTTTGTTTCATTTCTAGACATTTTATCTGAATTACAATCTTGTACATTTGCTGTATAAAGTATTAAATGAGTAAATCCATTATATTAAATCTATTTATATATATATTATATTAAATTTATATATATTTAATTAATTAAATTAAATCTTTATATCTATATTTATATTAAATCAATTATAGTATATCTATTATAAAGTATTAAATCACTGTATGTAGTACTAAATATATATAGTATTAAAGAAAGTACTTAAATGATCACTCAGAATGATCAAGTACTTTCAATTGACGCATAATGGAGAAATACAAAATTCCATGTGCTGCCATTATAAAATGTCTTATTAAAAATTAGGAAATTGAAGTATTTATTTGTGTCTATTGTACTTATTCCACAATTAATAATCACTTAATAACTTATTACACCAATTAATGATTTTTTTAAAACAATAACCTCAGAATATTTATTTAAAAATATTAAAAAATATCAAACTCGTAGCAAACATCGCTCCTACCAGTGCAAAATCCTCCCTCATTCTCAATTTCCTCTATCAATTTCTTCGACAAGAGTGCCGATTTACTAAAGTCAAAGGAGCTTAATATAATAGATTAACACATTGTTGTGATTTTACTGTTTTTTAAATTAATGCATGCTACTTAGGATGTATTTTTAAGGAGCATTTAAATATGCATTTCTTAGAGTAGTTTAAAAAAATGATTTTTTTAAAACTCTTCTAAGAAATGACCCCTTCATGATATTGTGCCCAGTTTTTACTTTGTAATTTGATGGTGTAAGGCTAAATGGAACAATTTTGGAGTCTTAACTGCAGAGGAATTTTTTTAAATTAAGAAACTAAAGTATTTATTATTTATTGCATATATCATTTGTATCTATTGTACTTATTCCCTAATTAATAATCAAGACAATTTTTAAAAAAAATGGCCTCAAAATATTAAAAAAATATCAAACTTGTAGCAAACATCGCTCCTAGCAGTGCAAATTCCACCCTCATTCTCAATTTCTCTATCAATATTTATGGCAACCTTCGACAAGGATAGAGTGACGGTTTACTAAAACAAAAGTGCTAAATATAAACAAAATAACACTTAGGTTTTTTTTTTTTTTTTTTTTTAGTTTATTGTTTTTTGTATCAATGATTAAAAAATGAATTCTACTTAGAATGTATTTTTAAGGAGCATTTAAATATGCCTTTCTTAGAGGAGTTTTAAAAAATGAATTTTTAAAACTCCTCTAAGAATTGAAGCCCTTCATGGTATTGTTCCCAGCTTTTATTTTGTAATTTGATGGTGTAAGGTTAAGTTTTGGGTTCTGACTGCAGATTAAAAAAATGGTATGGTAACGTAAATGTGTTTTGCCTCACCAGCTAAGGGTGGACCCAGGATGGAGGACGCCCCTCTGAAAAGGCTGAGCAGTCCGAATGAATTGGTGAGTCTGTCGAGGCCGACCATCTCCACCAAGATGATGGATGTCAATGATATGTATGCAGCTGGAAAAAGAAAAGATTAAACACACATTAGATTGTGAAATGAGATTTTGCTTGCTTAACTATGTTCTGCATTTCATTCAAATAAATTTCTCCTAAACTGCGTTTCACGACGTAGTGCGTTGTGGTATTGTGCAATACAGGAAGACTTAAAACGATTTCCTTGTTCACAAATGACAATTTCGTTATAAATAACGATAAGAAGAGAAAAATTTAAATATGACAACAGAAGGAAGATCAATGTTTTGTTTTTTTTTAGAACTTATTGATTTATGTGTATTTTCCTAGCTGTGTGATCAAGAGGAGTTACAACATCCAACAATAATCAGGCAGAAGTCCAACCAGGCTATTTTGTCTTGGGGGGGAAGGGGGTTCTCAACAAAATAAAGCATATCCGTTTATGTAAGCTCGATAGGAAAGTAATAGAAAAGGTATCTGAAATCGCAATTTCATTTTATGAATTAATTTATTAATAGTTTTTTACATTGTATTCATTTGGTTCATTACATAATAGAACATTAAAAAGGAGAAGAATTACAGAAAAATAATAAGAAATTATAAAGTTAAATTCAATCTTCTTTTCTCTTTTTGTTAGCTCATATATTTCATCTTTTATGTCAACTTCAAAGTTTCGGTGAATATTTCATAAAGCAAAACCAGGAAAAAAGGCCAACTCAATCAACACCTGCAGGCGCGGTATTGAAACTGACATTAAATAAGAAAACAATGATTCATTGAATACTAAATATGCAAAAAACAAATAGGCCTAAGTGGGAATTGACCATGAGTTTGAATATGTACACAAATTTCACTGATGAGCTTGGAAGGGGAAGGGGAGGGGGGGCTTATGCCCGCCAGCCAATCACTTTGATGCCCGCCTGTATATATATAGATAGATATTTTTCCTTCCATTTTTGGTGCAGACCTGGCAAGTTCGTACGTCCTTATCAAGTAATTGACAATTTATTAAAATAATATGGAAGAACTGTTTTTCTGAATTTACACGAAATTTGAGTCTTTATAAGATTCAACGTAACTAATAAATAATATCTGATTGATGAGGAATCCTCGATTTTAAATATAAAAAGTCTCAATTACATTTACGAGCTTCAGGGAGGTGGGGGCCACAAGCACACCAGCATTTCCCTTGAATTCTTTTCAGCCTGAGCACAATAATATCAAAGAGAGAGCCCAACGATATGTAATCACTCATCCAAAAACACCTTAGTAGTAGTGAAGTAACTCCGATCATTAGTTCAACAACTTCCCGTGGTTGTCCAATTATATCCAAGCAGTAATAAACAAAATGTTAAGTCCAATAAAATTGAACATTCGAGGGTGATTTAATAACATATAAGGTCAATCCAAGTGCAACCAAGTGATAAATCCATCAAAAATCCAAATCCAAATGATATTCAGCAAAAACAAAATCCATCATGCAAGAGGTAATCCATTTCAAGTTAAACATTGTGAAATGTGTTTACAGTCACTGATGTTAGAGCTTTATCCGCACACTTTTGTCGGCAACTAATATTTTTTTCCACACCCAGAATAAATCTAAAGACCAGAGTGTCCTTATAACAGTCCAGTACAGATAAGCACGATTTAAAAAATTTTTCACAGTAAAGTGCTTGTCACGAAGAGCAGAACGTGACAAAAGATGACATAAAATTTCCATCTGAACACAGAGGGCAATCGGGAGAAGGGCAAATACTAATGCGGTATGAATAAATAGTCAAGTGAAAGTAGTCAAGTAGTCAAGTGAAGTCAAGAGTCAAAAAGTGGCACATGTCGAGGGAGGTTGCTCGGGGGAGGAATAGTGTAAAGTACACTCCATGATTTTCCTGTGGACTGAGTCGCATAATAGTTCTTAATTGCATTGTTGATTCTTTTGCTTTATGCATTGCAGGGATGCCACAGTGGCTATGGACCCATTCTAGGATTATGTCCAACCATTTATTAAAAGTTTATCAAGAAAATACGAGTTGCTTTCACCCTCGCAGTATCATTTCCGAAGAGATGGCCTCAATTCCGGCATCGAAATTAGTTTCTGCGGAATTTACAGCAACTCGACCCTCACCGTTGCTTACAAAGAAATCATTATGAATGTATCTGCCCCTTCTTACCTCCTGATTTCAAAACATGGTCTCTTTCTAACACTATACTAAAAGTTGACAAAAAATTTCTCCCTCCCTCTTTAAAATAACTTTCTTATAGTGAATTTTGGGAATACAATAAAGGAAATTCTCTTACCTCAATATAAGATAGGACAATAAATGAAAAAGAAATTCTCAATAAATAGGGAAATTCCACCTCAATATAAGAGAGGATAAATAAATAGGAAATTGAGGAAATTCCCTTACAATAAATAGGGAAATTCCATTTCCTCAATATAAGAGAGGATAAATAAATAGGAAATTGAGGAAATTTCCTTACAATAAATAGGGAAATTCCATTTCCCTCAATATAAGAGAGGGATAAATAAGGAAATTCCATTTCCTCAATATAGGAAATAGGAAATTCCCTTACCTCAATATAAGATAGGATAAATAAATAAATAGGGAAATTCCATTTCCCTCAACATAAGAGAGGATAAATAAATAGGAAATTGAGGAAATTCCCTTCCACCTCAATATAAGAGAGGATAAATAAATAGGAAATTAAGGAAATTCCTTTATCTCAATAAAAGAAAGAATAAATAAATAGAAAATTAAGGAAATTCCTTATCATGAGGAAATAGGGAAATTTCTTACTTATATGGAAATTAATAAAGAAACAAGGAAATTCCCTTACTCATGACAAGAGAGGTTTTGAAAAACAAGGAACAATGTTATTCAACAAATTAAAATTGAATTTTAAAAACATTCTAGTAATAGCTGAAACATTTCTTTTCATTGTAGATATTTTTTTTATTTTTAACTTTGTAAATAGGATTCTGAATTTTATTTGACATTATTAGTAATTATTTTAATACTTGAAATAAGACTTTTCAGACTTTATTTTATTTTCAGCTAAGACGCTTAAAAGCCTTTTTTATTGAAAACAGTCCTTTTGATTGAACAGAAAAGAACTTTCCTTACAACCTGTTAGATTTAATTCAAAAGGAATTCAATGGTGACTTAAGCATGATAAATTCAAACACCATATTGCAAGAGTGACTATTACGTGGCTGAAAAATTATGTTTCCCTCACCCCATTCTCTCGACGCTGCTCCAATAGATTACCATATCTTTTTAGAAACTTACGGAATCCTTTTACTGACTGACTTCAAAATAAAAGGATTAATTGAATTTTAGTTTTTTACAAGGTAATATCATGAATTTCATAAGAAAGGCATCGGGGACCTGGTGGAATGATACCATTGAACAGAATGATGACTCTGTTGATGATTAATTAAATATGTGATTGTCTTAAGTTTTATTTTACTTGGACATGACTGACGAGACTTTTCATTACAACCTGATAAATTTAATTCCAAAAGGAATCCAATGGTGACTTGTAGCATGATAAAGTCAAACACCATATTACAAGGGTGGCTGAAATTCACGCTTCACCCGGCACCATTCTCTCTACCATGGCTCTAATAGATTGCCATCCTTTTCAGAAACTTGCATAATCCTTTTGTAGGACTTGGACTGACTTCAAAATAAAAAGAATGAATTGAAGTTAAAATCTTTTTACAAGCCAAAATCAAACGAGTTTCATAAAAAGACCTGTATAATGATACCAATTAAAAGAATTATGACTAAATAAATATATGATTGCCTTAAGTTTTCAGTTTTATTTTACTTGAAATGATGGGTAAGACTTTCAATAAAAAACCTGATAGATAATAATTGAAAAAGGAATCCAATGGTGACTTACAGACAAAAGTACTGAAAACTGAACAGACAGCCACGATGGAGGCGTAGGAGTAGCAGAAAGGGGTGGCCATGATGGAGATGCCGCTCACGGCCAGGCACATGTTGTTGACGTCCAGTGCCTTGAAGTTGGTCTTGTCCACCACGAATCCGAAGATGAGCCTGCCCAGGAGGTTGGTGATGCCGATGATGGAGAGCAGGAAGGCCGCGGCCTCCGGGCTGATGCCCTTCTCCACGGAGCTGTCCGTGATGTAGACGAAGGGCACGTAGAAGCCCAGCATGCCCAGCACGTTGGCCACGCAGGCAAGCAGAAAGGAGGAGTCCGTGAGGAGGGAGAAGTCTAGCGCTTCTTTCAGAGTGTGGTTCATGCTCTTTGGGAGTCGGGGGCATCGCAGTCCCTTCTTTGGTTTGATGGCCTTGGGAATTTCTTCCTGGAAAAGGATCCATGCAACTCTTTGAAACAGCTTTAACTTGATATTTGTTTTTAAAATTTTAAAATGGTGTGCTATTGATAATTTATTGGTATTATTACCAAATGTCTATATAAAAACAAATGTTGTGTTATATATGTATATATATATATATAAATGGAGCCTGATGGCCGAGTGGCTAGCGCTCTGTACTACAACTATAGCTTTTGTGTTCGAGTCCCGGCGGTGGCATGGATGTTTATTTGTAGTAGTTCGAATCCACTATAAACCGTAGGTACCGGTCTAACAGGATCGTAGAGCGTTGTGGGGGTAGTGTTACTCCACATCAGTAGCTTACCTTCAAGCTACACGCGCCGCCTGGGTAGTGCTAAGTGAGTAACGTTGGTGTAACCTTTGCTTATGCATAAAGACAATTGTCTATGCATTTAGGTCTATGTCTATGTATAAACTGTAAAACTCCCACCAAGTAGTTCGACTCATGAGACAAGAGGTTGAACATCCCAAACACCATCGAATCACCTCGTTATTTGGAACATTGTCTACAAACAAAGTTGCTAAAAGATTAAACTTCCGCCCTAATGCTCACCAGTGGCGCCCGTTGCCACTGAACCACGAGTCGGGCAATTATTAAAACTTCGTCTTCCCCATGGTGGGCCAAGGCCTTTTGTTAGACTCCGAATCATGAGATGTTTTCCTTTTACTGGGCAGGGCTGTCAGCCCTGTGCTCTACAGTCCTTAATTATACAGTCGTTATTTGTTAAGGTCAATAATATGGCCAAGTTCTCACTTGCAAAACGGATTTCCACTGGAAAAATGAGCATTATAATCGCTGTATAGTGCAACTGGCTTTTTAATTGTTAACGGCGACAATATCTTTTTTCCCATTATTTAATAAACTGGTTTTCCGTCTACCTATCATTCTGATAAATTTTTTTCTATCATTCTGATTTTTTGTTTAATGATTTTTCAGACTCATTAATTATTGGGGCATGCAAATCACAAGCTGTTTGATCTATAATTTATATAGGGACTCATAGTCATTAAACGTTCCATTAATTATATCTAGACCCAGACAGTCAAAGCATAGATTTAACATAAAACACTTTTATTACAAGGAATAACCACTAAATATCTACTTAATGAGAAGATTTCCAATTACAACATAATGTCCAACGACTTTTAATTATAAGAACTATAAATAAAATTCCTACATACTTCTATTACAGTTAATAAATATTTTCAATTTTTTACTCATCAGTTGATCATAACAGTCTTGATATAGGTTAAATCAAAGTAACACGTCATTGATTGTAATTAATTATAAAGAAATATTTTTAATTCGTGCAGAAAATATATTATTTCGTATAGCAGCAGATAAATATATGTGAGTAGTTTAATATTACTAGCACTTTGGCACTCGGTACCACAGGGTTTGAGTCTCCATGCCATGGTTGTTTGGGTGGTTCGGAATCCACTTTAAACCGTAGGTCCCGGACTAATATGACTGTAGACCTTTGGCGTAGGACTGACAACCATAGACATCTCATGTTTCAGAATCTGGAAGATGGTCTTAGCCCACCATGGGGCTGTTGCGCCATTGAAGAAGAAATTTATTATTAAGATCTATATAGTTTTGCATTTTTAATAAGATTTTTTTGAATATAATAATTAAATATTCAGTTCTTCATTTTTTGAGCATTTTTAAGTCACTTGAAATTGTACAAAAATTCTAAAGGGGAACTAACACCGGATACCATAATCTTGAGATACAGAATGCCTGCTAGTCGGAAGTATATTGCGCTGCTTCACAAAGGCCCTGTTCCTTTCAAATTGGGTTGCATTACATGGTACAAATTAAATTTATCAACTGCTACCATTATTATGGGACATAAGGAGTATTATTTTTGTTCTTTTTCTATTCTTGTTAAATTTTGTTCTTTTCTTTCTTTCTGTTTTTAAAATTTTGTAGAGAACGATTTGATTATTTTAAGCTTCACATACGTAGATGAATAATTCAAGTTGAATTAATAGTTATCTTTTATTATAAAAATTGCTTACCATTTCATCATCTTGAGGTATAGTGGTCACACTGGATATGTAGCACCTGATGTCAGCCTTCGACTGGCGATACTGAGGCAAGTTGACGATACTGCCGCTGTAGAAGATATCCTTCCTGTAGAGGGGTCTTGCGAGATCCTTCCTGTTGGACATGCGACGCTGCTGCCTTCTCGCAGCTGACCAGGACTCGCCCCGGGGACCTCCTTCGGCGGCATAATTGTTGTTGGCGGTCGGACACAGAACGTTCGCAGAGCCGGCGGGCATGGTAGCTGGCATGGTAAACCTTCGCAGCTGCAAGTCCTGCGCAAGAAACAGATTAATTAGTATCCAGAAAAAAATAAATTTCTTTTAACTCACATAAGTGACCCCAATTTGTTTCAATTATGGTACTCAAATGGTGAATTGAATATAAAAACCTAATGAATCCTCCCACTGAATTGAACAGAAACCTAATAAATCCGCCCACTGAATTGAAGATAAATCCTATGAATCCTCCCACTGAATTGAAGATAAATCCAATGAATTATACCACAGAATTGGAGAGAAATCCAATGAATCCCCATTGAATTGAAGAGAAATCCAATGAATCCTCCCATAGAATTCAATGAATCCTCCCACTGAATTGGAAACCTAATAAATCCGCCCACTGAATGAAGATAAATCCTATGAATCCTCCCACTGAATTGAAGATAAATCCAATGAATTATACCACAGAATTGGAGAGAAATCCAATGAATCTCTCATTGAATTGAAGAGAAATCCAATGAATCCTCCCATAGAATTAAAAGAAATCCAATGAATCCTCCCACTGAATTGGAGAGAAACAATGAATCCTCCCACTGAATTGAAGAGAAATCTAATGAGTCCTCCACTGAATTGTATTTCATCCCAGTCCATCCCTTCAATGGGTGAATTTCTGTATATTGAGCAAACCTCTTTGTATTATTTCTATTAATAGAATTCATATGTCTTTAAGTATCCCATTAAATTAGCTTTGAACTATTAGATTATGTGTCTTGACATAAACTATTTATAAATAAAAAATATAATTTTGAACTAATAACAAATCTATCAATAAGTCTCCAGTCTGACACATGGCAACCTTGTTGACAGATTCATATTATTTTTGAATAGTAGCATCCTTCCAAATGATACATGTTAAAATGTCATGATATTCTGGTAGTTACTTTACAAGCTATAATGGTTTTCAGTCACCCCAGTTTTTTGTAATTTTCAAAACTGTAGATAAAAAAAAGAATTTCATGTATTGATTAAACATTGTTTTTGATGGGAAAAAATACTGTTGAAGCCGCACAGTTGCTTGATAAGCGTTATGGAGACGACTCTGCACCAGATAAATCAACTATTGACTGGTATGCAGAATTTAAACGTGGTCGTTCAAATGCCGATGATGCTGGACACTCTGGTCGCCCAAAATAAGTAGTTGTTCTTGAAAACATAAAAAAAGTCCACAAAATAGTTTTGAAAGTCCTGAAAGTGAAGTTGCGGGAGATATCTGACGCCTTAAATATATCAGAAAGTAGTGTGTTTACAATTTTACGAAAATTTGAGCAGGAATAAGTTGCGTTCGAATTGGGTGCTGTGTTTGTCACACCGGAACGAAAAAACAATGCGTCGACGATTCAGAGCACTATTTAGAGCTGTTTAAGCGAGATAAAAAGATTTTCTTCTGTAGGTATGTGACAATGAATGAAACATGGTCCCACCAATACACACCTGAATCAAAATGATCGTCAACTGAGTGGACGGCAGCCAGGAAAAGTCATTAAGCTACCCAAAACTTAAAGATCAGTACGTAAGGTTAGGGCATCCGTATTTTGGGATAAGCATGGTATTTTGTTCATCGACTATCTTGAGAAAATTAAAATTATCAATAGTGAATATTACGTGCAATTATTGGATTGATTTAATGTAGAAGCTAAGAAAAAAAGTGCTTTTTCACCTAAGACAATGTCCGTGTCACAAGTCGATGAAAACTACTGTTAAATTGACTGAATTTCTCTTCAATTGCTTCCCCACCCACCGCACTCACCATATCTGGCCCCAGAGACTATTGGCGTTTTATAGACATCAAAAAGATGCTCCAGGGAAAGAAATTTGGCTCAAATCAAAAAAGTGATTGCCGAAACTGATGCTTGTTTTGAGAGCAAGACAAATCTTTCTACGAAAAAGGCATTGAAAAAGTTAGAAGAGTTGGAATGAATGTATCACTCTTGAAGGTGAGTATGTTGATGGATAAAGTCGAATTTCTAAAAAAAAAATTTGTTTTTCTTATTTAGACCTGTGACTTATTGAGTGATGTGTTAATTTCAAAGAAAAAAAAAAAAAACTTTTGTAAAATAGGTAAGTAAAAATTTCAATATTCGGAAAAATGATAAATCCGAAACTTTTAAAGAAAAAAACTGCAATATTTCATTCGAATACCTTCACATTGATTTGGCTGTGGCTGATTTTGATGGGTGCTTTGGGTGGCTGCTTCTCTTCGCAGAGCATTCCCAGAGAAGTGTCAATCTTCTGAGTGGACACTGTCGGAGTGACGGTCATCCCGGGAACCACGTCGATTGACTTTCGCAGGTGCTGCTCGTTTGCATCCATCGGTGACAGAGACATCCTAGGCACCTAGAAGCAAAAGACTAAATTGTACAAGTGTCTGGGTTTTATGCCCATTTTATATTGCACAAAATTGACATCTATTCTAGCCATGTTCATCTTTAAAAAGCTCAACTAAATATCATGGTAACTTTAAACATGTTTTTAACCATTTATTTACTGAATTTGAGATTATTAAAGAAAATACAAAAATAATGTGTATAATAGATTTTTTTGATATAATTAAATAAAACAATTTTTGTTGCAAGTTCTGTACAATGGAAAGCTTGGCCATCTTTTAACAATACTTTTTTTTTTTACTAAATTCGTGGTAAAACTTCATAGAAAAAGAGGATGTAGAATCGCTTTTCGATAAAAATTAAATAAAACTATTTTGTTACAGGTTCAGTACAATAGGAAGCTTAGGCATGCTTTTTTAACCATTTTTTCCACTGTATTCAAGATAAAAATCATAGGAAAAAACATCTGTAGAATCGCTTTTCCATAAAATGAAAATAAATTATTTTGTTGCAGGTTCAGTAGAATGAGAAGCTTAAACATGTTTTTAAAAAAAAACCTTTTTTTTTTTACTGAATTTAAGATAAAACCTATCATAGAATCTTTCACTTCATAGAAACAAACTGAAAACTGTATTGCGACTTCTAATGACTCTAGAAACTCTCTTCAAAACTGTATGTAGACTTTAGCAACAAATTCAAAACTGTTCACTTAGTTATCATTAAGTCGAGTTACTGCTTAGTTATCATTAGAAGTCGAATATTTTTAACTTCTAATGACTCTAGAAACAAACTCAAAACTGTATTTCGACTTCTAATAATTCTATAAGAAAAACTTAAAACTGGTTTCGAAAACTAAAACTTTGATCTTTAAAATAAAATAATAATTAAAAAGATTTTTTTCATGAAAATAGTGATTGTAACAGAATCTATTACCTTAAAAAGTTAATATGTGATATGTAACTAGTACCTGGTCCAGATTCAATGTCGATTGGACACCTGGCTCTGTGTTAATAAGAGGAGTTCGTACACCGTCGTCTGCACACAGAACCAGTCCACTATCTGCCTTATCTTTGTTTTCGTAGGACAATAAAGATGACTTTCCATTCTAAAAAGAATCACAGAGAAAGAGCATTGGTATAAAATTTATTAATTGAAAATAAGATTTACAAAACATGCACATTCAAATTTTCTAGAAAAAAAAATGGCTTCAATTTTATTAAATAGGAGGATTTCAATAATTTTTTTGTTGATGTTTTATGTTTTTATCTGTAGTGAATTCTAAATTAAACACGTTTCAGAAAGGTTCTTGTAGAAAATAAATTTGGATATTGTATTTAGCTATGACGAATAATTCATGTAAAAAAAAAAAGATTTATAGTAAAGAATTGCTGTAATGTTTTGTTCACTGTTTATGCATCTAAATACATAAAATTAACTTTTTTATGTTTTTTTCCCCAAATGTTCGTATTGCTGCTAAATTTGTAAACAAAGTACAAGTCATGTTAGTTAGGTTATTTATATTTAAAGTTAATTTAAATTATTAATATATCGTCAATATGTTATATTCCTTTTTGAAAAGTTTGGAAGTTTGATACTTATCAAGAAAAAAAACCATATTAAATAAAAGTAAAAAAAAAGAAAAAGGTATCTGTAAAAAGAAATCAATATGTCAGAAAATTCTAAAATTTTCAGCTATTTAAATGTTTAATATATATACACTGAAGTGACAAAAGTCATGGGATACCTCTTAATATCGTGTCGGCCTCTTTCGCCCGGCGAAGTGCAGCAACTCGACGTGGAATGGACTCAACAAGTCGTTGGAAGTCTTCTGCAGGAATATTGAGCCATGCTGTCTCGATAGACGTCCATAATTGTGAAAGCGTTGATGGTGCAGGATTTTGGGCACGAACAAACCTCGATGATGTCCCATAAATGCTCGATGGAATTCATGTCGGGCGATCTAGGTGGCAGATCATTCGTTGGAATTGTCCAGAGTGTTCTTCAAACCAATCGCGAACAGTTGTGGCCCGGTGACATGGCGCATTGTCATCCATAAAAATCCCATCGTTGTTTGGGTACATGAAGTCCATGAATGGCTGCAAGTGATCTCAAGTAGCTGAACATAAGCATTTCCAGTCAATGTTCGGTCCAGAGTACCAAGTCCATGCCATGAAAAAACAGCCCACACCATTACGGAGCCACCACCAGCTTGAACAGTGCCTTGCTGACAGTTTGGGTCCATGGCTTCGTGGGTCTGCGCCACACTCGAACCCTACCATCGCTCTTACCAACTGAAATCGTGACTCATCGGACCAGGCCACGGTTTTTTCCATTCATCTAGGGACCAACCGATATGCTCACGTGCCCACGAAAGTCGCTGCAAGCGATGTCGTTCTGTCAGTAAAGGCACTCCAGTCGGTCTTCTGCTGGAATAGCCCAAGAAAGCCAAATTTCTCCGCACAGTTCTACCAGACAAGTCCCTTGTA
Source organism: Caerostris extrusa (assembly GCA_021605095.1). Taxonomy (NCBI): domain Eukaryota; kingdom Metazoa; phylum Arthropoda; class Arachnida; order Araneae; family Araneidae; genus Caerostris; species Caerostris extrusa. The sequence goes on from BPLR01001975.1 coordinate 22,326, forward strand.
CGTCCCACATTGATTTCTGCGGTTATTTGACGCAGTGTTGTTTGTCTGTTAGAATTTACGACTCTTTGCAGACGTCGCCGGTCTCGGGTCGTTAAGTGCAGGCGGTCGACCTGCGCTGTCCATGGTGGGATGTTATGCCTGAAATTTCATACTCTCGGCACACTCTTGACACAATGGATCTGGGAATGTTGAATTCCCTAACGATTTCCGAAATGGCATGACCCATGCGTCTAGCTCCAACTAACATTCCCGCGTTCAAAGTCTGTTAATTCCCACGTCGTGCGGTCATCATCACGTCAAAACCTCTTCACATGAATAACGTGAACAGAAATGAAAGCTCTGCGAAAGCACTGCGCATTTATACACTGTTCTACGCGATGCTACTGCCATCTGAAAATTTGCATATTGCTATCCATGACTTTTGTCACTTCAGTGTATATATATATATATATATATATTATTTTGTCTAATCGAATACATCGCTAGATTGTTTTTGACTTGCATCCGATCAACTAAAGAGTAGAAGTAACACTGTTTATAATATCTTGAGAAAAACTATTCCTTCATGGTGTTGTCCCCAGGATACTATATATACATATATATACTTGTATCCAGTCAACTAAAGAGTAGAAATAGCACTGTTCATGATATCTTGAGGAAATTTATTCCTTCATGAATTTGTGAATGAGTCTTAAAGGTACTTAAGGTAGTGAATTAAAAGTACTTAAGGTACTTAAGTAAAAGATGCCTTCATGAATTCCTCCCAGAATGTTATATATATATATATATATATATCACTAGGATAACATATATATATCACAAGGCTGGCTGTTGTTCCTACTCTATAGTTGACCTTGAACGGATCCAAGTCAAAAGCACATCTAGCGATATATTCCGATAACATAGACTGGACAAAACACAGCATTATATATATGTCGTCAAAACAGCTTTAGTTCCTCAGAAAAAAAGTAATTTAGGCGTTCTAATCAAAGTTCCAGAAATGAGTTACAAAGCATGATCTTTAAAATAAATTATTACTTCAGCCTTTCCATAAAGAAAGTTATGAGAGTATAAAAAAAAAACCCACACCTGTTCCGTCCTGACCGCCGGGGGTTCCAGGGGCCTCATGAGGGCGCCGAAGACGCAGCAGTTGAGGGAGAACCCGGCCATGATGAGCAGGGCGCCCTGCCAGCTGTAGGTGTCCAGCAGCATCTGGGCGAGGGGCGCGAAGACGAACGCCCCCATGCCAGATCCGCACACGGCAATTCCGGTGGCAAAGGCCCTCTTCGTGGAAAAGTAGTATCCCACGCTGACGATGGCCGGCAAATAGATCAAACCGAATCCGATTCCTGCAAATAATCATGAAATACAGCACATATTCAATTATATTTTAAAATGAATCTAGATTCTAAGATTTTTTTCGCCATATCGGCGATCATTTACAAAAATGTGGTACTGCCGTTGTAAATATTTTTAAAAATATGGCAACCTTATTTATTATTTTTGTGTCTATTAATTCGCTTGATTGCCATGATTTTGAAGACACAAGTCGTCATTGTTTACATGGTCCAAGAGGTGGTTTAAAAACTAGGATTATCATTTGTACTTTTTATCTATTAATTATACACTTATTAATACACTCAGTTATACAATATTAGTCAGGACAGTAGGTCTCTGACTAACATGACTAATAGAGCGTTGAGTATAGAGGCAACCTTACCCCCGTAAAAAGAAAACATCTCCTGTCTCCGAAATCTGCCAGCGGGCAGACGGCCTTAACAAGGGTCTCGTGTTACGCTTCTATATTCTATATATTACAAAGGGTTCATTCCATGACTTTAGCCAGAGTGAATACCGCGGACGTGGCCACCCATTCATGCATGTTTTACGCCGCTAAATATCCTGGTATGTCCCTTGCAGTGCTCCTGCTAGATCTGCTCAAACGGCTTTAGCTAGACTAAGGACTGGCCACACTAAGAGTTTGACGTTCAATGGAGACGAGAAAACATTTACCCTTTGCCATTGTTCGGCCATCGCGTCTCCTCTCATCTCATCGATTGTATTGGTGCCTCTGTGACGCAACTGTTGAATGAGGGAGGACCGTTTACGATCCATTGATGCAGCATGATCTACTGGACTTGGTTTAGGATTCTAAATCAAGGGGATAAGCAACAACAACA
>BPLR01001976.1:0-135424 GCA_021605095.1 Caerostris extrusa
GTGAAATTCATCTGTCTCACTGATAAACTGGTCTTACCATACGCCGTTTGCTTAAAGGATTTTACACGGTTTCACATTCAAAAAGCATTGTGTGTGCGAAATTCATCTCTGCGATAAACTGGTCTTACTCGCCGTTCTCTTCGCTTTGTGATATGTTAACAGTGTATCATACAGCAAACATTTTGCTTTTGAAAATATTGCCTTCTGGACAATTTTCTATGTCTTTACTAAACCAAATTATCTTGCATAACATTTCTGTCAAGATCTAAGACATGATGAGATCTCGTGCATGGAATGAGTCTCCTAATTAATATAATCTGTCAAATGTTTTTAAATGTTTTTATACATGAAAAGTGATATTTCATATACTGCAATACGGAAATGCAGGTGATCGTTTTTCGAAGGCTGATATTTTTTACCGAATTATGTGACCACTCTTGAGTTTTTTTCATAACTTGGTGGTCTTGTGAGATAGATGTCATTATTATTTAAGCTTTTGTTTAATATATGATTTATTTAGCTTTTTTTAAAAAGCTGTATGTACGCTGAGTTTGTGTTAGTGTCTATAGTAATTCTGATTTCTGCTACAAAATTTCTGTTTTGTTGATGTATCAATTTCTTTCACAATCAAATGTAAATAATAAACATCGCAGGGAAAAAGTGCTAAGTCCCTTTTTGTTTTTTGTTCCGATATTAACTTTCGAGCCATATTTATTCATTACTTTGCATTTTATGTTAGTGAAAGTACTGTCTTCTGTAATTAGTTATATAAGGCATCGCCAGTTGAGAAAATGTTCTTAATGTATACTGTCAAGTAAATGTTACTGAATTATCAACTTAGTGATTTTAATTTTCATTCTGATACAATTAACGTTTAAAAGAAAATAATTGTAAAACAAATTGAATTAGATTATAGCCTTATTAATAACAACGAAAATAATTTTTCAGAGAAGCAACTTTCTAGCGTTTATTATCATTCATAGTGCATATCAAGAAAAATTTATTTTTAAAAAAGAATTAACACAAAATGTGAAAATCCAATTATAATAAATTAAAAGCAATATAATCATAAATGTACTTTTAGATTAATCATAAATATTAAATTTTTGTTTTTACTTGAATATTAGTTTTAAATTATAATATCAAATCAATAAACAGGGAATATCCAAGTAGTTAAGTCGAATTGAAAATTTTTTATGGAAATAAAAAAATAAATTCCCTGTAAATTTTTAATAAACAGAGAATATCCAAGTAGTTAAGTCGAATTGATGATTTTTTATGGAACATTTCTATTTTTCATAATGTTATAAATCTGTATTATTTTTTGATCATTTTGTGTAATGTTATCTGTGTTATTTGCCAAACTTATAATTGCTGAGTTTTAAAAATGAGCTGTACGTAATAATATTTCGAATTAGAAGAAGTCTGAAAAAATCGAAAAATAAATCTAAGCGCAAAGAGATATTCCCTCTTGCAGTCTGGATGTACCACAAATGACTTTCTGAAACCGACCGCTCTTGGAAACATTTGTAAATGATCAAGGGAATTCTTTTCTTCCTTTTTTGTAAGGAATCCACCTGCATTCAGTTCCATTGCAAAGACCTGCTCAGAATACCAAGAAGTGTTTACGCCTATTTATATTCATTGTACAGTTCATATATCTAACAAAGAGAGGAGCTACCAAGCTTAATAAACTGATGCTGTTAAAAAATTTAACGAACGGAAAAGGCGGAAATCAACTTGATGATCTCTATTTGCGGCGGAATGTTGCCACTGTAGCAAATGTGATGCCGTTAGTAATGAGGGCTCGCGTCTGCCATACCATCTGTGTGCAGTGTGCATGTACGTGTAATTTGAGATAAATTTTTATAGCCTATGAAATTACGTGCCAAGTTTTAAGATATGGTCAGCAGTTCTCTCCATTCGTTAGGCCAATTGTTTTTCTGAGTGGTTTGTTTCTGTTCTTTTGCGTCACTATTAGGCTGGTAATAATTACACAAGAGTTGGTTATTATTGCTTCCATTCGTTAGGAAACTTGTATACTTTTCTGTAATAGTTCTTCTTCTGTCATTACAAATTGTTTTGAAATTTTTAAACGGGCGGCATAACCATTTTAAAGGACATCAATAAGAACTATATTTGAAGCATCAGCGTGCAAAGAAAGAGGAAAGTATTTACATTTCATTTATTCTAACATCTGTCCATACAAAATAAGCTAATAATGGTAATCACAAGTTTTGTTTATTAGACTTAATAATTTAGAAAATAGGCTTAAATAATCAGGAATTTAAGTTTATTAAACATTTCTCTATATATATATAATTTAGCATCAATAAAATACATAACTATTTCCTATTTCCTTTCTTTAAATAATGAGTCGCAAGGCCTTTCAAAGCATCTATTTAAACAATTTTTTTTATTAAAGAGTTAACTCACTCTCTTCTATTTTATTTATGCTTTTTTTAGTTTTACTTAAATAATTAGAAAATTTTGATTATTAAAATTTGAGGGGCTATAAGATTATTCAAATTCCAGAACCCTTTGTTACTAGTCGTCAATTATAAAACTTTAAGAGAAACTTATTTGTATTAAAGTTGATTATTGAGTATTTTTTACATCCTAAAGATAAACATTTTTTACATATTTAGGCTTCAATTTCAAAAAGAAATATTTTTGGCCTAATCAGTATTTCCGGTGATACTACTGCTGTAAAAGTGAAATTATATGTAAGAACTTCATGTTGTCCAAATCACTAATCAAGCTTAAAAGATACCCATAAATTAGCATCATTAGGAAAAAAGAAATGTAATTGTTGTAAACATTTTGTATTTAATCAAGCCCTATTTAATAAAACTAAAAATCAAATGGGGTGAGCATCGTTTGTAATAAATGTAAATTTTAGCATCTTTATTTAAATGAATTCATATAATTCTGATTATGTATTATCACATTTATGTGAAATTAAATATTTCCGGTTGTTATTATTCTGTTTTTGCTGACTACATGTGCAAGTAAAAAATAAATTTTGAATTCAGATTGGTAGTGAAAGCCTTAGCTTATTGTGTCACGATGTGTTGTTTGTAAATAGGTCTTTCATATTATTGTTGTTTGGTGCCTCTGAAATTGGTTCGCGCCACACTGTGATAAAATGCTGATTCTCCTTCTTTACAGATAATGCAGAAAATAAAAAAAAAACTGCTTCTACATGTCCGGGTGTTTTCTTTTTTTGTGGTATTTTCATTATATATGTTTTTAAGTATATTTTTTGCATTTATTATTTATTTTATTTTAAATTCTATATATCTATACAATGCAAATGAGCTTTTTTTACAATTTTTTCAATTTACTAACCAGTTTATATCTCGATTTGTTTAGTTGCGTTTTTTAATAATAAACCCAGAAAATATCATTTAATTATATACAATGCCTCGAAATTTTTTTTTTGCATAGACGGTGCACACTGTATTAATACAAAAAGAATGTTATGAAAATATTTTGCTATTCAGATAAAAAAATGCAAATTTAATGTTTTGAAACAATTTAACGTAAACTTGATTTTTTTGATTTTATTTATATTTTGGGGATTTAATCCGGTTTTTAAATGCAGTGATACATGCTGAAAGAAAAAGTTTTTGAATAAGAACAATTAAAATTCATTAAAAATCTGTACGTTTATTATTAAATAACCTTTGTAAATAATTAATACTTTTTGGTAACATCTGTAATTTTTAATCACTTTGATATAATTTGAAATTAATTAATAGTAAAATCAGAGTTTGTTATTGTTGTTGTTACCTATGGCTTTATTGGAACTCAATCCATACAAATTTGGCCGTAGGAACAAAAGAAAAATCAGACATTCTTAACAAAAATAGCCAAATGGCTTTAAAAGCAATTAAAAACAGATTAAATGTTCTAAGGATAAAAATGTTAAATGCTAAAAGCACCATAATAAAAGTCCCTGTGATAGGGACATGTTTCTCTGGCCCTCCAGTAAAAAGTATACAAATTACCATTCTGTTGTAAGTTAGAGTCCGTTACATATTAGAGTTCACAATCCCTGTTTTGGCCAGATGTCCGCCCCAATCGGAATATGTTTTGCTGCATTTTCAATGAATACAAATTTACTACCGCAAAATTATCCACCGCTTTAAAATGTTATGTTTTCATATTCTATTTTCAAATTCTTTACAAATGCATTCCATTTGGTTTCAAAGCTGAAGATTTATGACGAATTTCAATGATTTTTTTAAATTGCAAGCCAAATACAATTATCCATTCAAAGTAGTAAGCATGCTTGATATTGCTATCTGATAAAATGTGGAAACACTTTGAAATTTTCTGCAGGAGACTTAAATTTTCGTTTAATTTCAAAGTAATTTAAGTTCAAAATACACTTACTGATTCTTACTATCATCAGTGAATTCGGATTTACATATACCTGTAAGTAATATGCAATAGGGAAGACCGTAAAAAAAAATTCTCATCCCTCTAGTGTGGAAAAGTTATGGGTTGGTTTCAGAAACGTACGGACAAAACTTTAGATTAATCAATAAACATTTTCCGATTCCACTTTGAGTTCTAAATATGAGAGAATATATATATTTGTTGCTATACGGTTATTTTTGCACACTATAGACTATTTAGATTATTAGGATTCAGCTTTTAGCTAATTAGCAGGATCTACAGTTTAACATGGATTCGAATCACTAGCAAAACATCCATGTCACTGCCAGAATTCGAAATCTTGACACCTGTGGTACTAAAAGGCACAGCGCTAGTCAATTGGCCATCAAGCCGCAAGAACGTAGAGAAGAAAAAATGGCTAAATGGAAAAGCCAATGAAATAAACAATTTAATTAATTTTTTCAGATTTGTCACTTGAATAGACAAGTAATTATGAATGCCAATAAATAAAAATATTTTACACTAAAAACGTATTGTATAATTTTAGTGCCAATACTATAGCGCAAATTAAATATTATTTGATTTACTGTACATTATAATTACTATAAATGCATTCCTAACATATATATTTATTCATAATTTAATTTCTTTTCTGCTTTTGGAATTTAATCGACCATTTTATATGTTATGTCATAGAGGATTTCGATTATAATAAATCAAAAGAATATTTATCTTTTAAAAGTTATATTTTATTAAAATAGTAAGCTATATTATGAAATTGATATTAAAAGCAGCATATTCCAGTAGGTTGAATTTTAGCCAAATCGCAAAATTGAGACCGTTGGGATTTGGCAACTTTTTGCGGCGGCAATTGAGCAATAAGTTGTCAAATATAGTAACCCAGCGTCCTTGTACTGTTTCTAATTAACTTCTCTTACAATCGCAACCCTTTACTCGGGGGACCGTGGCGAAAAGAATTTTGACATCAAATCCCAACAGCCCCTGTTCTGCGATTCTATCAACTTTTTTAACAAAGGACTGTATTATTTGAAAAAATAATTACATTTCTTTTACTCAACCTACTTTTTTTCCTCATATAAAATTAATTAATTAATTAAAAATAAAAAGATATCAAAAAAAGTACTAAAATCATAAAATTTATTTTCCTCTTTATCATTAATAAACTATGATAATAATATTAACTTTAGTCAAGATCTACTTATTGATAAAAAAAACATTATGTTTGCTGCTCTAGTTTGAAACAAATAGCATAAATCAAAATGGTAAAACTATGAATAAGAATAATTAAAAAGGAACAAAGCTTATTTTAGAAGTCTTTTAACAATCTTTAGGAAGTTTTGATCAGTAATGCTTATGCAAATAAAAATTGGTTCCAAGACAGTTACTTATGTGTGAAAATATAATACGTAATTGTCTTTAAAATTGTTTCGTGATAAATTGCAGTCAACACTGGCAAAGCACGCTTCCCTAGAAATGTAATTATAGAACGCGATTATTAATCGAAATTTTCTTTTAATTTACTCGTTTGGCAGAAATTTAGAATAAATATTTGTTAAGCAAAGTTTGTTTTTATTTGATTCTCATGACTTACTTTAAATTCAAACCTAAAAAGTATAAAGTTTTTTTAATAAATTTTAGAAATAACTACTGCATTTTTATTGTAGATTCTGTTAGTTCAAAATGCAAGAATAAATATGACTTCATATTTCAGAAAACGATATATTATTATTATTAATGCGAGACAAAAATAAGATGTTAATGTATACTTCTCAGAAAATCAAGCATTCGAAAGATTTTAAATACTTAAAAGATTTAGTAATGTACATTAAAATATCTTTATACAGATCCAGGTAAATATTTATACTATATTAACTTATTTTTTTTTAGTGTAAAATTTGTTTCGGACGATGAAGTTGATATTTCATACCTAACATTATATACCTTTTCATATGTTCATTGATTCGCTTACATCGGCCCCTATTAGTAAATGGAATTTTCAAAATTTTATAGAAATAGCTTACAAGTATAACTGAATATAGGAATATTATAAGAATAACTAGAATATTATAGGAATTTTATTGGAATAATATTTTGAGTAATTATTTTATATCTTTAAACAATTCTAATTAAAATTGCACAAATTATTTTATGTCAATATAACTTTAAAAAAATGGACGATTGAAAAATAATAATAAAAAAAATTATCTCACAAAAACCAACAGATATTTTTAAAAATTAATTTTTAAAAAAAATCAGAAAAAATAACAACATCTTTGTAAGTTATTACTTCGTTGAATAGTAGTTAGCATTCGCAATAGCTTTATAAACGTCTTGGCATTGAATTCCTAATTTTTTTATCAAAAAATTTCTGTACGTACATTATTTTATATTTCTTGCCTGATTTTTTTCAGTTCAAATTTATTTTTAACTTCTCGTTTTCTAACTCTAACTTCAAAATCTGGTGGCTGAAGGTGTTTATGAGTAATTTTAGAACATTTATGAAAATATCAAAAATTAATATTGAGAGGTATGTGTTTAAGATCATTAAATGGCATTCCTTTTTGGCTGACTCTTTAAGTTTCATTGTAAAATATTTAAACAAAGTAAGTGATAAATTACAACATCAATAAACAGTAAAATTATTAATCCTGATGTTGACATGAACTCTCCCCTCCACACGCAAAGACATCTAAATCTCCAATACAGTTTATTGGATTAAAATCTTCCACCTAAATCTTCAACAAAGTTTTTTGGATCATAGTCTTCCACCTAAATCTCCAACAAAGTTTTATGGAACAAAATCTTCCATCTAAATCTCCAACAGATTTTTTTGGATCAAAGGCTTCCATTCTTTCTTCATCGTATCACCATCACAACTAAAAAAATGTTAGCAAAAATGTCTTAAAATATAAATAAGGCATCATTCCATTAAGACAAGGGCTTATTTATCATGAATGTCACGAACGCTTCTTTTCACATTCACAAAAGATTTTTCTGGCTGAACTACTATATAACCCAGCAAGCAGAACGGATTATTCACCGAACAATTTCAGAAAAAGTAATAAATTTCTTTATAAAGGCTCTAAAATATTTTACAGTGCGTAAACTCAGATTTTTCATAATTTTTATGGGAATAAATGGGTGTTCGTGTCAGTAAATTGTGATAGACGACCACTTCTTTTTCTTTGGTTTTTAATCCGAATTCCTTCTTTGAGCAATTTATAACTAGGAAAACCAGCCAAAAGTGCCATTTCAACAATTTCTGAAATATTTACTCCATTTTTAATGAAAAATAATTTTTTGTCGTATGGCAGTCGTTGTATTTTATAAGAGTCAGTTATATTTAAAAGAATTTTTTTTTTTTCTTTTTCAAAAATTTACTTAAAGGAACCAAACCATACTGAACACTAAGACTAATTATCAAAACGATAAAAATATGAAATTTAATATTTTTTTTCTTGTATTTATATAAATATAACTCAGACAATGCATCCCTTGGCAATACATTCCTACATGTCCAAATTTCACAGTTGTTTGAACTAATGTTTTCAATTTTTTTCTTTCATATCACCCTCAGAGCTGAAAATGTTAATATCTCCTTTTATATGAATATAACAGCATTCCAATGAGGTAAGTACTTATTCATTATTTAATTATAATACTCATCATTCAATTATATGACTTAAAATAGCAATAGCTTTATATGCATTGGCTTTACATGTTTCTATCTCTATATTCTAATTTTTCAGAAAACATTAAACTAATATTTGAAAAGATATATGTGCAGAATCATCATCATTTACGAAACAAAAAAGCTCTTATACAATTTCTTTTTAAATTTACAAATATCAAGCAAATTTCTTTTGGAAAATTTTAAGTGTTCATTCACTTATGAGAGCCAACATATAAAACTTTGAAAAGATAAAGTTTCATAAAATCTATAAAAAAAAATTATTAAATCGATTCTTTTAACCTAGACATTATTCATCCTAAATTTTCCAAATTTATACATGTAATATCTAATGTAGAATTGCTGTTAAATTGTTTTGATATCATTCAGTTAAAAATATATTCGTATTATCACTAGCTACTGATTCAATACAATGACATTCTAAATAATAAAACATTAAAAAAAAAAATTGTTACTCTCATTTTAGATAAATTAAGCACTTGAATTCATATAAATTAATTTTAAATAATTGATAAAAGTATATTTTAATAAACATAAAATATTTAACAACCTTATTAATAAGAAATATTTAACAAATGAAATAGTAAAAATGGGAATAATAAACAAAATGTGTGAAAATTAGTCTAAAATATTTTACAACTTTTAATTTATTTACTTAAACTAAGAATATATTATATAGCCTGATAGCCCAGTGAATAGTGCTCTGGCTCTCGGTGCTTTCGGGTCGAGTCCCAACGGCGCCATGGCTGTTTGTAGTGGTTCAGAATCAGTTTAAACTGTAGGTCCTGGTCTAACATGACTGTAAAGTGTTGGTCGTGGGCTGACAATCCTACCCCGTAAAAAAGAAAACATCTCCTGTCTCGAAAATCTGCCAGTAGGCAAACGTCTTTAGTCCATGGGGATGTTGCGTCATTAAAGAATATATTATATCAAAAATTAGATTTTTCCATTATGAAATGAATTTTCAAAATCTGGTAGTTAATTTTCTTCAAATTTACAAAAATATTCTATGAAAATTATGTTATTAGTAAGCCATGAGTAAGTTTTGTTCAAAGTAAATACTATGATTCTATGTTTTCAATAGGTTTCATAAATCTCTCAATTTTTATAGACAAAATAATTAAAAACATTAATATTGACATTGTTTAAAATTGAAGATTAAATATAACATATATGAAATAAATACTATACTTGATTTATACATAATAATTATAAAAATAATTATTATGTATATTATTTATGTACTATTACTTATTTATATATAATAATTTTTAATCTACACTGAAACTATACAAATAATGCATAAATTTGATTATATTGTTGATATAAAATTATGAATTTTATAGCAATAAGACAGTTTCATTTAATTTTGATCGTATTTCAATCATTTTTAATTACATTTTGATTATATTTAATGAACATCCATATAAGCTGATGATATAAAATAGAAATAATAGGAACATTTTCAAACTATATTGATAACTTCAATAATTTGGTTAATATCCGTAATTAAAAAAGTTTACAGTTACAGAAAATATGGTAAGGCAGTATAAATTTATTTCTTATTTTGTATAAATTACTTAAACAATACGCAACTAAAGAAAACAAATGCATATCTATCAAAATCACTTGCACAATTCAAGGAATGGCATGCACTAATAACGATATTATTGTATTGCTAGAATAATTCGATATTCCACCTAAAAAGAAATTAAATCTTTGCCGAAAGCCTTTGTGGTGTCAAAACTTCTAGGAATACGTTTTGAACTGTTGGCGAGAACGGCTTATAAATAATTGAAAAAACTGTTTTGTGAAAAGGTAAGACAGTTATCATCCTTCAACAATGAAGTCTCCGCCTTTTCTAAGTCTCTTCCCCCTCTTCGCTTTTTATCATCTCATAACACCATTTCTTTTGCCATGTTTTTCAGACACTAACTCTTTTCACTCCGAGTTTTATCAGTCAGGAAAGACTGACATTTTTCTTATGCAAATACGCGTGGGTTGTCACGGACAGCCACGCCTAAAACGAAAAGTCTGCGCAGGAGAGAAGGCAGAGGAGCCGCTCTGGGGTAGGCGTTTATGAGTTCAATGTTCGGGGTGAGACAGACCAGGAAAGTCGCCCAGGGATTTTGATTAAGCAACAGAAACAAAAAAATAATATTTCTTTACCTTTTTTTTTTTTTTTTTTTTTACCTTTCTTTGATGAGGAAATAAGGCAGGTTTTAAAGTCAGTATTTTTCTTTTTTTCTCATCCTGCTGCTAATAGACTCGTAATCCAAGAAAATTTTTAAAATCGCCACTTCGTCCTTTGCATAAATCTTTCTTTCACGAAAAAAACTTTTAAAAAAATATCATTTCAAATCCTGTGCAATTATATGAAATAAAATATAACTAGTAATAAAAAAAAATTTTTTAAGTCAATTCCTACTTAGGTCAACAAAGAAAAATTTTATTTTAGTTACTTTTTATTAAATAAATTACAATTAATATAAATATGTATATACATATGACAGAATCACAATATTAAGTGGCAAAATAGAAAGCAGAATTTCCTTGCAATTTTCCATTTTCCTATCTATATATGGTGTTGGATTATTATTTTTGTTTGTTACTATTTATTCGCTTTCCATTTTTTTTTTTTTTTTTTTTTTTTTTTCGTTTCTAAATTATGATGTTGATGGAGGTCTATAATTTCTCCTTCTATCCATCTCCTGTAATGCATTATTGCAAGGAACTTTTCCAGTGAGTTTCGAGCAGTCCAGTTCTTCAATTAATAGTCCATCTAATGATTTCACACGACTTATTTTTCAATTTAATTAATGAATTAATATTTAAAAAACTGTATTAACATCAAGTGCCATCCACTACAAGTTAAATAAATGTATTTGAACTTGAGTGGATGAATAAAAGTATTTTATTAACGATTGAAAATCTGAGCAAGATATATGAATATATGTAGGTGAGTGTGAACCTTTAGTAGGAATTGAAAAAAGGATTCTATAAATAACTTTATTCCACTTTGAATATTAGTATTGGATTGTTGATGGATGTTGTTCATACAAAATAACATATTCATCACTTATAAAAAAAAAATATGAAAAATATTTTTAGTAAGTTTAAAAATGCATTTTGGATTACTGTTCTACAACTATTACCTTTTACAATTTGGTGTTGGTATTTCGTATATCTCTTTTTATTTTCATACTTTTTTATTTACCATATGAAGTAAAGCATCTAACTTTTTAAAAAACAGGTTTTAAGAAACTTATAAATAATATAGGTAATGTACTTAAAAGATTCATATTCTCAATATATTTTCATCCTAATATTCCAATATTCATTGTATCTCTAATTCGAATTATTTGTTATCAGAGAGTTAATGCTTATAACAGTTTTTAAATAGAATTGTTTGTTTATATTTTTTTTTTTTCTTGTAAAAATGAACGAAATACCATTCGTAATGCTTGTGTATCATTTTTGATGTACATATAATTATAATTTATACATTTTGGGAAGCAGTTTTATGTTTAAAGTTTGCAATAATGGATAAATAAAAATCCATTTTTCAGAAGGAAAAAAATAAAGATATAACTGATAGGAATCGAAAATGTTTTTATATTGTCGTGGAGATAACGATACAGGGAGGGAATGTTAGTAGTCAACTAGTTTTGGAACATGATGGATTGATAAATTCTTTTTATATCTATCATACACGACAGTAGGATTGGATTGGTTTTGTCGCTCTACGGTCAGTTTTTTTCCCACTTCGGACTAATTAGACCGAGACTTACAGTTTAACGTAGAGTCCGAACCACTAACAAACATGCATATTACCGCCAGGATTCGAACCTGAAGGCTGTGATACTAACGACCACAGCGCTAGCCCATTGGCTATCAGACCGCATGACGGGGGAGGGGAGAGTAGGAAAGATATTTTATTTGAATATTTTTTTGTAGTTTCATTCTGATTTCAAAATTTCTTTGAAATTGAAATATTTGAAACCCTGAAACCTTCAATGTTATATTTACGAAAGAAAAACATAACATAAATATAGCTTTTTTTTTTGTTTCAGTTGTGGCCAAAATTAATATCTTCCTAAATATGATAATATTTTGGAAAACATACTGAGACAAAGCAGTAAATTTATTTAAAATATGTATATGCTCAAAGTACACATTATACTAATTTCTTCTAGACATATATACTATACGTTTAAAAATATTATAATTTTAAATTGATAAATAAGCATTTTCATAATACTATATATGAACGAAATTATTTTTCGTTTTTTTTTTTTTCCAACACGTAATTTATAAGGCATTTTTTTAAATTACAAATAAAACATAGTTGTAATTCTGAAAAAATTAATGAAACATTTAGAGATAAATAAAAAATTTAGAGATACGTTTCGTAGTAAATAACAGCCTCCATGCGATGTATATGGGACATTTACGTTAGTCAAGGGTTGAATTAAATGCCTGTCGACTATTGATCACTAGTCTAGATTCTATGAAAGCATCCTAAATGTTCCTCATGTATTTTGTCATCAGTTCATGGCCATAGTAAGCAGACAGAAAAGCATGTCCGGAATTAGATTATGTTAATAAATTACAAAATGAAGAGTTCAAGGACAAACTGTGGTTGCATATAACGTTTTAATACTACATCGTCATTCAGAAGTATTCACACATGCGTGAAAAACCATTACATATTTTTAATAAAGCAAATGCACTTATCAGAACAAAATTGTATGTTGTATATAACTGGTCTTAATGGAATTTATTTTCTATAGATATGAAACGATAAATTTATTTAATATTTATATGCAGTTAAAAAAATTTATAAAGGTACTGTAAACTAAATATGAATTTAAAAATTAAAACATTGGAAATGTTTCATAAAACCAATACCTGTTTTAAGCATTTTCTTTAAAAAAAACACAAAATATAGACGCATATTGTTTATATTATTTGAAAGAGAATATTACGAAGTTTTAATTTTATATTTGTTCATTTGTTTTCCTTATACAAGACCAAGGAAATTAACAAACTGCATTAGAACCATAAAAACTCAGAATAACATGCAAAACAGTCATAGACAATTTGTATCACAATGTCTGCAGAACAAGCTATAGAATGAAGACGGCAGATTTAAAAGACAAAAAAAAAAAAAAAAAAAAAAAAAAAAAAATCTGAGTGAAAACGTCATTCCTTTTGATTACACTATCTTACAAAAAGAACGAAAAACGGAATTTACAAGCTTAATATTCTCTGATCAAAGGTATATTCATATGCAGAAGTATTGAATGCAAAGAAAGGAAATAATCTCTTTCAAGTAATACAACGTGGTGGACGGATTGTTGGACTGACTGCCTGTAAATAATATCTAAAGCACATTATAATAAAAATGCCTTTATTCTATTATCAAACTATGTCGTATTCTTATCATATAGGAGCTTGGACGCCGCAGGCGTACCACTGTCCCTCATCGCTCGTAATCATATAGGAGCTTGCAACTGCACTCGAAGCCGGCTGTTTATCTACTGACAGAAAAGAATTATGGCGCTGCTATCGCCACTATTCTGCAGCACAACATCGCCATGACGTCAACATTCTGCCTCACTTTGCAATGGCAAAGACATTCAAGAAATTATATGAAAATTACATAGTAAAGTTAATACAGAAACTAATACAATACAATTACAAGGAAAGGATATAGCACTGCAATAATATTATATGTTACAGTTACAAATATAAACGTGCAATAGAACGTCGAATATCAAAGCATAATTCAAATAAATCTAAATAATTAATTCACGTACTGTAAATTAACAATTTTAGTCATTGGTCTTTCTAAAGTCACCTTAAGTAGTAAGTTCACCCTTATCTTCCAAAGTCACCACTCTCACAATATTGTCCTTGCCCGGGTGAGCTTCTACTATTTTGGAAAAGATTCCATTTTAAATTTCCAGAACTTTCTAAGGATTTGACCAAAACTAGATCTCCTTGTTTGAACTCCGCCTTGCCCTTGCACCATTTGGTCTTTGTTGTATACAATTCAAGTACTCGGAAATCATTGGCTCCATAAGTGCTGCGTTATATTTGTATTAACTGCCATCGACTTAATCGGTTCATGGGAATTTCAGTGTAATCTAGATCAGATATAACGACCATAGATGATTCAATACATAATAATGATTAATAAGTACAATGGTAAAATTATGTTTAGTTGGAATTATCATGGGATATCTCTGATCTATCGGAAAGTTAGGGTTTCTCAGTCACCCTTACCTCGAATCTGAGTATTCCATTCCTATTTTAGAAGATTTTTAAGTTCAATAGTTTGAGTTTGGTAAATGTGTTCCGGTTTCAAAGCATAGAATTCCGTTGGTGAATGGAGTTCTTTGAAGGATTTTAACTTATACACAATAAGGATTGTGAAAGTTCGTTAATCTTCAATGTTCCAGTAATCCGATTAATAGAAGATTCCTTGAATTCCTTAGATTTATCGTTATCATCAGCAGTAATATCACAATATTCAATTGTTTTAGGCTGGTATAAAAATGCTGAACCTTACCCCGAAATATCAAAGTGATGGATTTTGTCTGGGTTTGTACCTCTAGATATGAAATCACTAAGATTGTTCTTAGAACTAACATATCTCTCCGAGTCGGTCTCAGTAAGTTTCTGAATGATGCTTACACGATTTCTTATAAAGGTTTTGAGTTGAATAAGAGGCTTACGAATTCAAACTAATACTATTTTCGAATAATGCTAACAGGTATATTTGATCAATATAGATTTTTAATGCCTTTATTTTTTACTTTAGTAATTCCAAAAAGGACTACTATTACATCACATCACATCACTGTGCATAGAGCTTAGATGCTCTAAAAGAAGGATTGCTCTGCAAAGTTCTAGACCTGGTATGGCGATACTTTTCAGAGGCGCACCTTTAAATTTAAAACAAAGAAGTCTGACAGAAATCTGCTTATTGGAATTGATGCGACTAATGTAAAAAAGTAACATTATAGGTATTTTCATAGGAATTGGAGAAGGTATATAACTCTACTTGAGTAGTGTTATATACTATTAAACAATAATGATGCAACAAGGCAGTAATAATTTCCATTATAAAATGAAATTTTAAAGTAATTGATTATTCCAAATCAATTTTAATTTCCATAGGTTCTGCACGAAAATTTTGACTTTTGATCCTACAAATCCAAGAGAATCAAAAAGTCATGCGATATTGATAGCACAGATTTCTTTGTGATTGCTAGATGGCTACAGTTCATCTCCTTGGAGGATATTTTAAATGAAAAGGAGTCCTCCGCAAAAATCCAAGTGCCTTAATTTCAATTAAGGTGGAAAATTAAAGATTTTTGTCTTGATTAATTGGGTCTGGTAATGGCAGTGGGTTGTTAGATAACCATTTAAGTAACTGCATTCCAACACCCTGAAGTAGCGAAACGAGTTGCCTTTGGAGTTTCTTTCCGGAATCTATATCATTAGCCCCAGTCAGGAGGAGATCATCCATATAAATGTCACGTCGGCTGCTAACGGATACTTAATACGGTCATCGATACTCAGTTGTTTCAGCGACCTTGTGCCTAGTATGGTGCATGTGGTACAATAAGTAACCCTTGATAATCTGGGAGTCTTAATGGGATCATTAATTCCATTCTTCAAGATGATATATAATAAATTGCACAGAGGATTACCGATCAAAATCATTCTAAACATTTTTAGTTATTCCATATTTGTGTATTCTGAATGGTAACAAAATAGAAAATAGTTCTTCTTGTATGACACTACCTTTCATTTATAATGAATTGAGAGATTACCCCGAAGTAATCACCGGAGATGCCTTAAAAACAATTCGGAGGGGTTTTGTTTTAATTTCATTACAAATGGACATTTTCATTACAACTAAATTATAACTGGATCTTCACTTACCATTACCTCTTTCATGTGTAAACCACATAACTTCAGTGCTTTACATGGAATTTATGTTTGTTTACTTTTCTGAAATCGTATCAGCATATTAAGGAGTATTTATTTTAAAAAATGTTTGAAAAGAAAGTTTTGTGGTGGAAATTCCATGCATTTACGAAAGAGCTTGAATACAGTCGTTATACAAGATTCATGCAATTTAGAAATTTGGCCTTGCTAAGATATACGATGAACGATAAACCTGAATATTTGAGCTTTCCGAATATGGAAAGGAAGAAGTTATGGGGGAACGGACTTTATTAGGTGCTCCTTTATCAGGTACCCTAAATGTAATCTCAATTGATATGTGAACAATTAGCGGTCTTTGATATTCAAATTCGGAACTTGACATCCTCTACCAATATGATTACCGCTACTGTAACCTCAAGAATACCTCGAAGCTTGTTACTAATCATGCCTACTACTTGCAAGATACTGTAAAAAAAAAAAGATCTAGGAAGGAGTAAATCTTTTAGGTTCCTGCCCCATTGCCAGTTGTGTTATGCATAAAGCTACAATAAACATTTAAAAAGAGATGCCAGCCACCTAATGACGAATATTAATTTTCTACTGTTAATAAGTTTAATATAGATAATTATAATGTTAATAATTCTGCTACTTCTCCTATTGATAGTGATAGTTTTATTAAACCTAATAAATGTAACACACCGCTAAAATATGAACTACCTTCAATTCTGAGCCTATTAATGTAAATAATAAATCTAAACATCTAACAGGCAATTCATGCAACATGCAATCTAACATGCTACTGTAGGGTACTGGTGAAAATTTAACGTACCTGAGTCCCTCCAAAATTAGCGAATGTTACATCTTCTATTGATAGTGATGGTTTTATTAAACCTAATAAATGTAATATACCGCGAAAATTTTGATCCTATTAAAGTAAATAATAAATTTTAAAATCTACCATAGGGTGTAAGTGAAAATTATAATATACCTGGGTCCCTACCCTCCCAAATTTCCTCCTACAAAGATTCGTTTTAAAACAAATGACAGAGTTTAAAATAATTAGCTGAACATTTCAATGCGTATTACGCTTGCTGGAAAAAATGTCAAAGATGGTTTCTATGAATGTTAGGAACTTTAGAGATATTGATCAATATTTGAGAGAAAACTGTATTGAATATTTTGCTATTGCTCCTAAATCTGAGAGGCCTCTTAAAGTTGTTCTACTTCCCAATACCACATTGAAGAAATAAATGAGTCTTTGACCCTCAATGGGTTTAAGGATGTTAATATTTCTCGGTTAACTGAGACTAACATCAAGCAGCTACTGCCTATCTTACAATTAGTTTTACCTCATAAAGAAGAAGGTGAAGACATTTTCAAATTTAATAGACTTCTATATTTATGTGTAAAAGTTGAAGAATTTAATAAACGGCCTATTGCGACACAGTGCGTCAGGTACATTATCCCTTTTCATCATAGTTAATTTAATTGGGGTTTTAGCCATGCTGTCTCAAATGTAGAGAGAACAACATTTTCATAAAAATTACAAAAAGTATCCTCCTCCTCACAGACACTATTAATACCTCCACTTGTATAAATTGGAGTAACGTTGGTCATCTGGCTGCTTGGCGTGGCTGCCCTTTAGTCTCAAAGCTTCGATTAAACTCTGCAAATATTATCAATGCTTGAAAAATCTTCACTCCACTTCCTGCCGTCTAGCAAATTACGCCGAATTTTAGCTTTGCTGAAACCCTAGGGGAACCCATATACCCTCTTCACCTATATATGCATCCGAAATTAGTTTCAGCCATCATCCAATGAAATTACTGCTGATATACTTTTCATGATGAAGGAGATTGTCCCTACTTTTGCTAATACTGGGAATATCTCCTTTGCCTGAAAGCTTAAAAATACTAAAAACTATATTGATAAATTAGAATCCTTTATAAATTTATGGTGCAAAATTCTGTTTATAAGGAATGATGATTCTATTCATTTCTTATCTTCTGCTGATATTTTATCTACATTTTTTTCTTTTATTTTCGATTTATTTTTATTATTGTTCTTTTTGATTTAATGACTTTTCTACCTTTAACAAATATTTGTTTTAATATTTGTTTAATATTTATACCTTTATTTGATTTATGTTTTAATTTTTTTTTTAAAATTATAACATATTCCAATGGCCTTGGACCAAAAGCAATTCCTTTTCATCTAAAAATAGAAGTATTGGCTGCTTCTCGCCAAAAAAACTTCATTCATCTGCACACGATAAGTTCAAGAATTTAATCACGGTCTGCTTTAATAAATTTAATTGTAATAAATTGATTGAATTTTCAAAGGAGACATTATTCCATTTCCAAATTACTTTAATTGAGAGATGCTATAAAATTCTTTAAACTACTTTCTCTTATTCTCAGAGTTTTAAACAATGTTCCTAAGGATCCCTCCAGTTGTATGGAATTTTGAAGGCAGGGACAGTTTGTATAAGACAAGAGACTCCACGAAAATGCAAACATTTTTAAAAAGGCGGTGTGAAGTCAAATTGCAAGTGTAAGCATCAAAATATTTCATTTAATGTTTTGGGTAACAATATCTAAATATGGCTTTAAGTAATAGATTTCTGCTTAATTTGCTATTTGTTCAGAAACTGCTACAAATAAGATCAAAATGATACAGTCTGAATGAGTTGTAATGAATTTAAATTACTCTGTATTATATCTGCTTTATAACGATTCTATATTTTTTCAATTTCTTCTATTAGCTCACACTCTCCCTATATATATCCTGTTCAAATTTTCAATCGTTAATAAAATACTTTTTATTCATCCACTCAAGCTCAAATACATTTTTTTGAACTTGTAGTGGATGACACTTGATGTTAATATAGTTTATTCAAATATTAATTCAGTAATTAAATTTAACTAATTAATTTTAGTTTTTTAGATTTAAGTTGCATATATCTATCAATAGATGACGCCAGATAAACTTAAAAAAATGAATGAAAATTATTTATAAAGAACTTTCTGCAATAGAGCGGAAAAAAAGTAGTAATTGACTTTAAGTTTTTTATATTACTTGTTTATTTAACTTTTTTACAAACGAGGTTGTTTTATTATTATAAAGTTTTACTAATGAGATTGTTATGTAGCACAGATATTTTTTTTTGTATTATAGTAAGGATTACATTTATTTTGTTCCAGGATTCAAACAATTCTTACCTATAATAATGAAAATTTATCGTATTATTTTAAATGAGATCCACTACAAAAGTTATTTTTAGGAATTAATAAATCGATATATTTTAAACTTGTAAAAATGCAAATGCCATTTATTTTACAGTGCTGGTTTCTCACAAAAATTTTATGAAGAAATTATTGATCATTTATATTTAAGCATTGATATAAATAGAAAAGGCACTGTTTTCGACGATATATACACAAATTTTGGTAAAAATCTAGAATCCTGTACCCTTTGTGCCAAATGCATCGTCAGGATGCAAAGTCGCCAAGTAAGCATAGTAGGGAATTCACCAGATAGTTTTCGCGTTAAAACGATCTTACGCCAAAATATATCACTAGGATACCAAGTCGCCAAGTAAACAATCAAAATGGTTGCTGAAATTTTCATCGCCAAACATTGCTATTACACCAACATGAGTAGCCAAACAGCTATTAGTCAAAATCTGTCCTGAAAGTGCTTTTAAGCCAAACTTTATGGCTTTAACATCAAAGATTATTATTATATCTTTTTAAACCAAATATTATTCCGTCAAAATTTTAATCCTTGAAATGCTTTACCGCCAACATTTATCGCTTTATCGTCAAACTTTTTCACTAAGCAAATTTTGTTTTTTAAATTGCTTTTATGCCAAAAGTTAATGCTTTATCGGTAAATTTGTATCACTAAAAATTTTTTTTTATTCCTTAAATACTTTTGCGCCAAATTTTATGCCAAAAAAATTATGTCTAAATTGTCATTACACCAAAATTTTACTACTATAGTGGCAAAATTTTAATTTATTTTCTTTTTACCACATATTGCCGCTTTAACGCCAAAATATATAATTTTTTTGGCAAAATTTTATTGTTAAATTGTTTTTACGCCAATTTAATCGTTTTATTGCCAAATTATTATGTGAAATTACGTTTTGCTAACTAACATAAATGTATCATTTAAACAAAGATAATAATTGCTGTTACGATAAAATTACGCCAAAATTTTTCGCTAATACGCCATTTTTTTTTTTTTTTTTTTTTTGCTATTATGTCAAAAAAATATTTCATGTTGTTTACGATGCCGAATTCGAGTGATGAAACAAAATTACTTAAAAAGAAAAAAAAAAACTTACATTTTATTCTGATATATCTTTATTCTGCTTTGTTGAAGGCGAAAATGATCTTTTTATTGCCTTACTAAAACCTGCGCGTGCATAGCCTTATCAAATGATGGGGAAAATACAGAAAATTTAATTCATTTCAAATTTTTCTTCGGTTCTAAAATTAAAAATTAACATTTTTCCGAGCGAATTCAAATAACGGTTGCCACAAAACCTTAAACTACGTCAACAGCATTAAAAATAAACAACACAAAACCGCAAAACAATTTAATACGTTCGATCGACGTTTTCGCCTTTAACTAACGTTCTAAAAATAAAAAGTAACATTTTTTCGCATGAATTCAAATAACTGTTGTTATAAAACGTTAATTGTTTCTACAGCATTAAAAAGAAAATAATTATTTGATAATCATATATTAATTATTAATAAATTAAAAAAATCGTCTTTCATGTTTGTTTCGTATTTTCATCATAAAAATGGATCATAAAATTTTCATCATAATTTTCATCAATTTTCATCATAAAATTTTTGCATTATAAACTGTAAGCATACGTTATAAGAACAATCTCAGAATAATCAATAATTTATGGAATAAATATTTAAAAGAATATATATTTATGTTCTTTATTTACTATAACTAAAAATTCTGCAATAGCTATCAAAGTAGAAATAAATAGTTATTATATTGTTCGAAAAAAGAAGAAGTTAAGAATTCCTGCAGAATATTGTAACCCTAAAGAAATTGGCGAAATATCCAGCAATATTGGCAACCACCTCAGGGGTACAGTATTCTAGATTTCAACCCAATTTTTGTTAATAGAACAATCTTAATTATTTAATTACTTTTTCTAATGAACATAACAATCAGTATAATTCCAAAATATATCAGAAATTTGTGTCTGAAAATTGTCTTAACATGAAAAAGAATCTTCCTTGAGTATGATTATATAAGAAATATTTAAAACCAAAATATACATTTTATAAAAATTTTCAACTAGATTTAACTGGATTCTACAACATTTACATGTATCGTCAAATACATGTTTCGCATTTAAAAGAAACACACAGAATTAAATTTCGGCATATATTTTTATCAATCGAATTATTTGCACGAAATAAGTAATTGTTATTTAAGATTCTTGTTGCATCTTGAAAACATATTAGAAAAACTAATATTATCATATACCTAACTTCGTTTTGATAATGAAAATGAATTATGATTCATATATACATTAGATATGTAGACAGATAAATAAAATGATAATGCTAAATTTCAGACATTTTTCATTGATATATTTCAAGGAATTTTCAAACAAAAAAGCTTATCAAAAAGAGATGCTTTGAAATATCTAGACACATATTTCATCTGCTAAGTGACAGTTTTTTTTTTTTTTTTTTACTTTTTTTCGCAAACCACATTTTTTTTCCCTATACACGTACGGAATTAAAACTACTTTATGTGTTCTTTTATTTTTATTTTTATATGGCTACTTTAATAAGTTCCTTTTTTCGGGTAATCTATGGTGCGGACAGCTTAAAACATAAAAGTTATCATAGCATTTTTTTTTTTTCTTTTTTGAATTTCATGGGAAAAATGTAAGAGAGAAAAGGGGCAAAATCTACGATTTCTCTTAACTTTTAGTTTTGAAATATTGTTCTGTCAATTGAATAGTATACCTTGGAAATGTACTTCTTTTTATCTAACGAATTTTTAATAACAATATCTAAAGAGTTAAAACTGATAAATATGAACTCGTTTATTATTTATTTTTCGTAATCTAAATTACAGCTTAGATTCTTATGTATTGACTAGAATATAAATTTACAAATTTTCAACATAAACAGATAGTCTGTGCGACTACTGAGATTTTCCCATCTTGTTATCAATCGTACATTCGTGACTCAAAGATTTTATTTATTTAATTATTTTGCAGATCTTGATTTAAAAGAAACATTAAAAGAATTAATTTTTAAATAACATTCATGATCATATCTAAAATTACTTACATTTTTATCTTTATGCTAGCATAACATTTTCTAAAATACTAATACTGTATAATGCTTTAGCTCTGTGTGTGATACGCAAAATTTGAAACAAAGTATCTTTGAGATATGCAACATTTGCAATGAAAATTCTTTTTCTTAATGAAATAAAATTAACTGTTTTTATTTTTTAAGTTAACTTATTTGCAAACCTGATTAGTTTTAAATTAATTGACTTAGTCATCACATTAAATGAAATTTGTGATTTCATATACATTAATCCTTGTACATCGTAATTATAACTTTCAGTATAAACTGGCTTTTTAAATATATAATGCAAGATATAAAAGTATATTTTATAAAAGGGATATTGCGATAGAGCTGATAATCTAGGTTTGGAGTTGTAAAGGTTTCAAGGCATATTCAATTGGCAAGATTTATTTATGATTGTAGTATCACTTGTAGGGGCGTGATGGTCGAGTAACTAGTGCTCTGCGGTGTCCGAGTGCAATTTCTTTTAATCGAATCTGTTTCTTATGACATATCGTAAATCAAAAATTCAAAAAGTGGAGAAAAGTCATGAAATGAGTTTAAAAGAACAAATAATAAACAATAAGCAAAACATAAATGCTGTGAAGTTACTTTATACGTTCGTGCAAGTGTGTACAGAATGATTGAATTCGTATTGTATTTATCTGGAAAAAACGGTGTTAATAAAAGATCATTTCACAGTACTATGATTCTGAAATATTAAAACGTTTTTTATTGAAACATAACAAATTAAAGCTAACATATTGTAGTTTACATATTTTAAGTTATTTGCTTGTGATACAAGATTATTCTATTTCATTTCAAATTTTGTAGAATACCCCTTAAACTCGTCATTTGAAGTCTTCAAAAAGGTTTAAAAAAATACTCTTCAGAATTACGGAAATGAGCAGCCTTATGGATAGCGTGTTAGTCTTTTGAATCAAGGAAATGAGAAATTTCGGAATTTGACAAATGATATCAAATCGAAACCTTCCATGTTTATGTGGAGATACGCTAAATCCGAAGACTGGTAAACCCTTCCATTTGGCTTAAGAAAAGAGTCCCTCCCCTACACACAATATAGTCTTTGATGGCGTTCTTTTTAAATTGTGGTGGCAAAATGGCATTCCGAATTTTGATGACAGTGAAGCAGGTGTTACATACATCAATGCTGAATCTTTTACAAATCTGGCAAATCTCTTCAAAATGTATAGCATTAAAAAATGCTACTCATTACAATTAATTGGAAGCTGTTATATGGAGTTAGTATTTTAAATAAATGTTTATAATTCATTTTTTTACTTCTAACAATTATTGTTTAAATAATACCATCATTTTTCTTTCATAGTTTCAATACGAAACTAGAAACTTATGCAAATTGTGTAAAATAAAACGCCTTTCTATTACACTTATCATAGGAGACAATTTTTTAGAAAAACAACTTAACTTGTATTAATACTGCACTATGATATATTAAATACAAATGTATTTTAATATTTATTTTTGAGATTAGATATGTCTTAGGATATGAATCTAAATCAAAGTGTGTAAATGCATAAAAAATTAAGAAAAAGCATCATAAGAAGCGTACAATTGTCTGTGCATCTATGCATAGCCTACTTTATTAACATGACATTGATTTGTTATCTTCAATTTTCTTATGAAATAGCAAACCTCCGTGTTGAATTATCACCCCCAATAGTTGATAACCTCTGTTAACCTGGGACCAGCAACCAAAATAAAAAAAAAAAAAAAAAAAAAAAGGTCAACAACCATATTCAAGAGATTCATATATTGTAAAATGCAGTCAACAAATATGTTTGGATTATTAAATAATGAGACATTAGACGTAAGTTTTTCAAATTAGTCCTAGAGATTAAAAAGGGTGTTACTACAAATAAAAACGCACCTTTATAATGCAACATTGGGAACACATCTCTTCTAATAACTTAAATGTGTAATGTTTCATGTCCATGTTGATCTCCATTCAGCAGTATGGTTTGTTTGACTTCAGTTGTTAAACAATAAGGCTGCAGTGGAATGCCTGCCTAGTTACATGTTCGGTAGTTAGAGGCAAGGGCATTCAGTAGTAGTAGTAGTAGTAGGCAAAGGTAGTAGGGCATTCACTAGTTATATGTTCGGTAGTTAGAGACAAATATACTCTAGACTCTGGATTTTAAATTCTACCAGAATGGTTTGTTGATGCTCAAATTGGAATTTTCCTTCACAATGGAGTATATTTTCGGATCCTGGATTTGGATCTGAATGGTTTAAGACAAATCTGAAAAACCAACCATGAAGAAAAATTTGGAGATTACGTGAACTTTATGAACAAAAAGTTTAAACCTGGATTTTCTTATCTTGAATCTGGATCCCAGTTGAATGCGGAATTCTATGAGCCACAGAAATGGGCAAATATAAATGAAGCATGAAGAGAAGTAAGTGTAAAGGAATTTTCTTTTTTTAAGTTTTGTTTTTGAATATTTATTTATTCTTGTGTTTACGAAAAAAAGAACCTAAAAGTGTCCTAACGATTTATTCAATATTAGGAATATTATTCAGTTTGAAAGGCAAACTCTCATTTCCTCGTCAATACATTAAAGATTTCCTCTCTTTTTACACTTACATGTGGTGAGGCTAAAAAAATCCTATTTCATATAAATATGACTGAAAAGTATAGTAAAATGTTCAAAGCTTTTTTAGATATTGATAAGCATTATTCTTTTATAGGAATCCTGAAGGTTTTAAGAGATAATTTTTATGTTTAATCTTAAATCCACGATCAGTATGAATATAACTACTAGTTCTTCTTCTTCAGTTATTGTTCAATTGCTTACAGATGGCGGAGGTCTCTTAGATTGCAATGGAAATTTTTGAACATTGAAAATCACATAGATTTTAACGCTTTCAGTAGTCAACCATGGAAGTTACCGCTCTTAGTTTCTCAGGCACATTTTTTGGCGCATTATCGCTTTTGGAACTTTGTGTGAATAAAAGAAGAAAAAAAAAGCAACCAGAAAAGTTAATTATTTATAATGAAAACTGTTGTAAGGGAAAGCTGGCAAGAAAAAAATTTATTTTTATATCTGGTATATTTATATACGGTATTTTTATATCTGGACATATTTCTTTGAATAACACTGGTGCAGCCGGAATTCTTCTAGGGCTCACCAGTGCGGTCTGGTTCATCCTTTGAGAACCACTAACTATATCAAGAAGATTCTTTGCCTCACCAGTTGATGACGTTGAAGAACTGAAAGCTAGGATATAAGATGCTGTAACTAGTGCTGTGATATACTGTTACAAACGACACGTTAAGGAACACTTAGCGAGAACCGCATTGACATTCTATTAAGTTACCAAGGTGGTACAAGTTGAAATTAATGAAGTACGTGGTCTTATTAAAAATTTTACAATTTTTCCAACAAACATATACATATATAGTTAATAGTTTTCGCACAATAAATTTTTATTATCAGGGTAAATGTTAAAGGTATTATTAAAACTATTTTATTCTGAATTGTCACTTCAGAATTCCACTTTTTATATTTTGAGTTTTGAGATATATCTAAAGATCTAATCAGTACGATTTCCTTATGAAAGAAAAGAGTGTGAATTCCGGGGAGAAAGTATTATTTCAAGGGGGAGAAAGACATTCCTTCCAGAATGTCTGGGATACATTCATTATCGGTGTGTAATTAGTTTGCGCTATTTAGGAGTATACATCGTTTTCTGTAGCGGAAGAGGAGCTCTATTCGAATGAGGAGGTACTCGCCAGAGGGTTTCAAAAATGGAAATTAGGTGGTTCAGCCAGCCGCGACCAAGAACCGAAAGCAAAACAAAACAAAGAAATAAAAAGGGGAGAAAGATTGCGTCATTTTCGTTTTATTTTCCATCATTGGATTCTTTCTGCTGATGGTCAGTAATTATTATCTTCTGCTGTGACTGACAACATTACTGGAGCGGGGGGAAGGTCAAGATTTAGTGTTGGTGCCCCAGGTAAGTCCAATTATGCAACATTACAGTAGAGTGCGACCTACGCTTGAATGTTAATGAGGAACTACCGATAGGTGAATTTATGGACGGGTCTAAAAGGGGGTTGGACGACGGTAGCAAGAGCTCCTGGGAGAAAAGAAAGCCAACAAAAGAGTAATGAAGCCTTTCCCGAATGGGGGGATCGCCTTTATTGCTTCAGTTCCCACCTCGTTCTAAGTGTCCCCCTGAACAGTTCTTTTGCGGGACTTTTTTTTTTTAATTATGTCTTGTCTCTCTTGTTAGATTTTATGATAGGAATCTGTCATCAGACTTGATTCCCGAAGATTGCCACAGACCGAACAGTCATTTGAATAACAATTTTATGATTCACACTTCGAAGAGGGTAATTTTCGAACCGAGCTCATCTCGGAAGGAGACGGACCATGGGCAGAGCTGTTTCCAGAGCATTTAATCAGAGCAATATAATCCCGGATCACGTTCAACTCTGTACATATGTGAACTTAATGCTGAAGGGAGGGAGGTGACATTTGCTGCGAAATGAGGAAGCAAGTAATAAAGAGCGAATTTATCTCAAATTTGTGACACAACATGAAGAAGGTCTGTAATTGATACTTTGATGTGGATTTTTAATACATTGTTGTTTCAAAGTAAGTTGATCATAATAACTTCTAAATTTTAATTTAAAAAAAAAAATCTGTTTAGTAATAAAAACTAAGCACTTGAATGATGTCGATAAAATCAATTATTCCTGTTTTGGATTTTAAAGCTTATTTTTAGATTTTAAATCTATAATTCGGAGAAATTTAAATCAGAGCAGTAATCAAAAATGAAAATAATACAAGCGATGAATTAATGTTGACTATTGGAAAAATAATTTCGGATTTATTATCATTTGATTCACACTTGATTTGACTGAAGTAAAAAATAAAAATAAATAAATAAAAAAATCCAGTGAAAATTTATCTTCTATCCTTCCGAAGCTATACACTTTGAACTTCACCACAATAGATTCTCAGATCTGTTACAAAGAATATGCATGTATGACAGAATTACGCAGTGTAAAAAAACACACCTTCTATAACATATTTCTTAAACACAAAACCCCACCTTTTAAACTTTTACCATAATTAAAATTTTAAAAATTTCCATGTGAATTTTATTTTAAATCATTTAAAGAATGGTATCTGGTTATAAATAAGTATCAATTTAAACAATTTTAACATGTTTACTTATCAAATCACAATTAATTTAACTTTTAAAATGTTTATAGATTACTACATTAAAAGAACAATTATACAAAAATAAATGAATTTTTTGTTTGTTTAATTGAATGCAAATATAAAATAAACCGATTAAAATAAATTGAACTGCATTTTTTTCACATATTTATACTTCCCAATATAAATGACAGCGATTTTGATTATAATATGTTTAATTGATTATATGATAGCCAATGTTAAAAAAAATAATGCATAAATAAGAGAACTTTATATGAAAGACATTATTTCTCTTTAAAAAAACAAGATTCTTCGGAAAGAATCATTATATTCTTCAAGTAATTATATTTTTTAGATAAATACTACAGAAGGATAAGCGATAGATGTAAATAAAGGACCATGTTTTTGCTACTGAATAATAGATGTTGCAAGTGAATTGCGAAAAAAAGTAACAACTGTTCATACTAAGTGGGAATCTTCGGAGAACTTTCGTTTGGAGAATGTCATTTAGTAATCACTGTCCAACGTGAATTTCCTTGAAAGTTCCAAATTAATCTACTGATTGTTCAAAATATTCGCTGGTATCGTTTTCGAAGAGACAGGATGCCGTCATAAAAAAATAAAGTCGGCTAAAAAAATTATGTTTAACAGAAAAGACTTATTGCGCTAATCTAGCAATTACTCAGTTTACTATTCAGCATTCGTTGAAGAAACAATTTTGATATAGAGCATACATCAACCTGACAAATGACCCAATGCTGAAGTGGCCAGTTTAAATTCGAATCGACTGATGTTGATGCAGATAGGGTAAGTTATGCTACCATCAGAGAACTGGTAAATTTCATCCTCAACAACTCTCATTCATCGCAAATCTCTCTCTCATGAGTATTCCGATTTTAGCATCTTTTTTACCCGGAAAAATTACAAGCCTTTTTTTAATTCATAACCCATTCCCCCCCTTCCCCTCCATCAATATAGCACTAGAAAAATTCGCGGGAGAACTGAAAGAGAACAATTTTGCAGTCACAGAACACCGTAGATTTTCAGGAAAAAAATACTTTTATTTTATTCACATCTGTTTTAGTAAATTATTTAGATATAGTTTTACTAGATCCTGCCATATTTTAGCTCATTCGACAAAAATTTCTTTGTTTTTCAAGCAAATATTGTCAGTGGCGAAACTGTTTTTTTTTACGCACCCAACCATAACATGTAAAAAAACCTTGTTTGCCTGTGAATTCTGCAGCGCCCAACATCATACAGACTATACAACCTAAGTTCCCAAGTGTGCTAATTGCAATGAAAAACATAAGGCCACTAATTGTGCCAAGCATAAAAGGAACAAAACTATTTAAAATTTAAAAGCTTAAACAGTTTATTCTTTATAGAAAGCAGAAGATTTGTAAACCATCTTCCAAAGGAGGACTCATTTCCATCCAAACTCAAAGCTTGCACCACTGTATCTTCCAATTATATCACAAAAGACGAAATCTCTCAGCTATTCAAACAAGCATTAGAAATTCAACAAGCTATTAAAGCAAGCCTGCTACTTATAAACCTTATCTTTTAAGGGACTCAATTAAGATGCTCACAGAAAATTTAACTGCATTCCTTACCTTCCTCAGTCAAGTGATGAAGAAATTTTCTACTTCTGCCAGTTCAACTCCAGTAGCAACTTTTAAAGATAAAAAATTAACAAAGAAGACAAATTTAGGTTCGAACTCTTACAGAATTTAGTTGGCACAGTTGCACATATAGCAGAACCTGCTACTCTTCCCAAAGTTCCGTCTTACCTACCAGATAGCACAACAATAAGGTAGGTTTGATTTGGTTTATTAGTTTTTGGTTTGGATATTATTTATATTAGTTATTTATTTAACTTGATTTGGTTTGTCGCTCTACGATCATTGTATGCACACTTTAGACTAATTAAATCGGAACCTACAATAATTAGATAGGTGCACTAAACAAATGAAATGGGCTCTATATTTTGATTTATTAAAATTTTCTAATCACCCTTTTTTTTTCATGTTCTTTACTACTTTAAGCATTTTACAATAGAATGCTTGCAGTATTAGAACCAAATTATCTTTTTTACTGCAATTTTTCTCTTCAGTTCGAGTTTCTGTAATTCAATAAACATTCTTTAATCCCAATGATCAGCTTCCATAAATCTTTTTAATTTCCCTCAAATCAGAAAAAACGCAATACAGGTCATCACAATTCAACTTCCGAATAAAAATATTTACTACAGTCAACATTTATTATCCTAAAGGTCGACAAGACATTACTTCCATTACCTCCTAATGACCAATTGCCTAAATTTCTGTTTTAAGTAAAATTTTTGAACAGACAGTACTTATGAGAATCTTTTACTTGTCAGTTCCCGACAAATTTATGCCTTTCATTCTGGCTTTATTCCTTTTAACGATTTGTGTATTCTTTGTCACTCTTTCAAAACAAAATTACTGATGCAATGATGTCAGGAAATATTTCATTTTTATTAAACTAGACATACCTTTGGCTTACGATTTCATTTGGAGTAATAGATTATTATATAAATTGGAAATACTGCAGAAAAATCGATTTTTAATTTTATCAATAACATGAATTTTTTTGTAAAGTGGAGAAACTGTGTTACGGTGAAATTGTATCCTACTCGCAGTGTACAATTAAGCAGTGTTCTCGGCGTTGTTTTTTTAGGGATGTTTTTGACATCATCTCTACTCATACTGAATGCGTAAGAATGCAGATTATATTTTATTATTTAGTGATAAATATCTAGAAAAATCTAAACTTCAAATTACTCTTCATAAAATCACTCAATGGTGCGAAATATGAAAATTCATCCTTCAATCTGAGAAATGTGAAGCAGTAAAAATGCAATGCAGATTCACAACATCAATATTCCATGGATACAGCACACTCGACTTCTTGGCAAAAATTTCTCTCATAAACTCCCTTGCAAACAAAACACTCTATATTTAAAAAAAAGAAACCGTAAGAAGTTTAAGGCCACCAAAGTCTCTCAGAGAACCTCATTCAAATTGCAAACTCCACTATACAAAGACAGACTAGCTAGAATATGGGTCTCCTATCCTTATCTCATCTAGCTGTAGTGATCTCTAAATTATAAACACTGTGTACCATCAAGCTTTACATTTCGCAACAGGTCTCTCCAAATGGACACCGATACCTATTTTACACGTAAAAGCTGGTAAACTTCCATTGTTTCAGAGACAGTTCATGCTGGCAATGCACTTTTTCCTTAAACAAATTACTTTTAAGCCATCTGCACTTGTTTCTATCCATCTTTCCCTACAGTTGAAACACCCCTGAAACCTTTTGGATAACCTAAATATCCATACTTCTAATTTGATTTTCAATTTACCTTAAGTTACTCTCAACATTAGAAAATCACATTTCCTTTTGTCTTGTTCACACTTCAAAATAACAATTACCCCATAAAGTTACAAAATACTTTTGAACGGCATAAAGATGAACACAAAGAAAATAAGATTATTTAGTCTCAGATGCGTTTAAAATAGTCATCGATACCTATTCCCAGGTGTCTTCGTCAAAACAGATTTCTAATTACAATATCATTTTTACAAATGAAGCCCTTGTCTGGATTTTAACCATTTCGTCATATGTTCTCTCTCCTATATAATTCTAATAGGCAGTCTCTCAGTTCTTTAAGCTTTAAAAATTGCAACTTTGAATCAAATCATGTCATCAAACTACTAGGAAGTCAACTAGAAAACATCTTACACAGTATTTTAAGCATTAGATTCTCTAGACTTTAGGAAATATTAGTATTACAGAAAATAAGCCAGCATACCCTCTAGCAAAATCAGTAGCAGTCAACATCATTTTTCACTGGATATCGTCCAAAAATCTCATATTTCACCAAAAAGAACTGCAAAATACTTTTTATACAATATTTTCTTTTCTGCGAAAAGTCTTGTAAGGCAGCGAGGAATTTTATTTTATTTTTTGTTTTTACGTAATAGCTGTTTACATTTTTTTCCAATTTCGTGCTGCTGTGATATAGTCGTCATATATTCATTTTATCTTTTTACTTATGCTTACTTTTTATTCGTTGCCAAAAATAACATGCAACAGTTCAATTTGAAATGTTACACATTATTTATTGCACTTCGATTTTAATTTCAATTAAATCAAAATCATATTCAAAGCTCATTATGGGATCTATCAAAACCGAGAGATTCTAAATGGTCAACAAATTTCGGACATTATAGTTCTGGATCATCATCCTAGTGTCACTTTATTTGGATAAATTTAATTGAAGCAGCGTTAGCGAACATAGATCTCAAAAACATACGTCAAGTCAAGACAAGAACTGATCAAATAAAATTTTCAGTACTAGTAGTTTACAATATTTTTGTTCTCGTTAGTAATATTTTTAACAGTTTCAATTAGTTGTCAACTTGTAGATTCACAAGATAGGAGGATTGTAGATTGGAGGCTTTCTGCTATGAAAGAACTGAATTTCTGTTACTTCAGTTCAAATGATTCAGTTCAGATGAAGACAATGACCTGGAGGATTTCTGGAGAGAACTGAAATGAAGGCATCTAATAGACAACATCCCCTACTCAAGGGGAAGCGATTTTACATACTCTGCAAATCGCGTTGATCCTGTGGTTGAGGCAAATATCAACTGCCTTCGAGGCAGCAGGCAGCGAGTAATGATCTTTTAAGCTCTTATTGATGATCCTTATCTCATTTTGTTGTTTTAAAAATCTTTTGGAGCTGTATTTAAAGATAATTAATAACATTCTCTGATATGTTTGGATTCTGTATTGTTTAAATACGATTTGAACGTAATTAGAAGACGAAATGCACATATGCAGATTTCAGATCAATGAAGTTACTTAGTTTTGTCAAAATATAAATAGCTAGTTTAAATAAACAACTTTCGGAATCCATTTTAAGCTGTAGGTCCCGGTCTAATTAGCCTAAAAAGTGTGCACAAAATGACCGTAGAGCGGCAAACCAAACCTAGTTAAATAAATAATTAATATAAATAATATTTATAGCTGCGTGTATCTAATAAAATAAACAGGTAGTTAACGTAAAAGGCCGAAAATCTGTGAGCTGCAAAATATACTTTTTTTTTTTTCATTTATTTTATTAAGGTATATTTTAACTGGATAATAATTCATAAGACAATTCAAGTTATTTTGACATTTTTTAAAATATTTTATTTGGAGCAGGGGACATGAATTTTTTCCCTAATTTGAACTCTTCCTGCTGCAGTACACAACATTTTCATCCCTCAAAAATAAATTACCTCCATATTTTCACTTCAAGAAACTTTTATACAAATTGCATAACTTTGTTGTTATTCTGTATATCAGTTGTAAATGCACAGTGGGCTTATAAAAATTATAAATAATATTTTACAGAACAGAAAAACAAGCAGAAAACATATAACAATACAATTAGAACAAACTTCCTAGGTGAGGTCTCTAGAAAATTTGCCTGTTCTGCTTTTTCTTAGGGACCTTTCGACCTATAGATTAATTCGCATCCATCTAAGACAAAATCCAAAAATCTTCCATGTAGCATAGTATATCAGATTTTGTACTTAGCACCGTCAATTCAGAAACCCAAAGCGTAACTATTTATTAAAAAGTGGGCATACTGCCCCTTCTAAGCTAATGTAAAAATTTTAAAAATAATTTAAATACTTTTACTCCAGTTTACTTAAATTTTTCAAATTTTAATTCTTCTTTATTGAACTTATTACATTTGTTTGCTCTATTATAAGTTTTCTAAAGTAGAATAAAAAAAAACATATGCCGTGCTATTTACGTTGTTGGTTACTTTTAAATATATATATTTTTTTTCTTTCATTAAGGCATTTCTACAAACTTTTCACCGTCTTAAGAATTTGGAGTTTTCTTGTTCTAAATTCAAGCAAGCTGCCTTATGTTATACATTGTAATCAGTTTTTATAAATTTTGATTAATATCATTTAATAAACTTTAAACAGTAGCAATAAAATTGTTCTCGATTTTAAGCATTTTTTATTTAGTAATATTTTTGAATAAAATATAAAACGCATCATTATGAATAATCGATTCCTTTATACTTTGGTTTCCCATATGATGGGGATCTATTAACTTATATCCGATAAGATGTATTGATAAGTATTTAAAAATTAAAGTAATACATGTTCATATGGCACATATGAACAGCAAAAATCATATTATTTTGAGATATTTGATAATGTCGTTTTCTTTAAATAATTTAGCCAATTCGCTATTGCATTTGTTTTATTTGTAGAGTAAATATTCGCTATAAGGGGCCTGCAACAAGATAAAAAGAGTGATATAAATTTTACTATTAGTTTTAATGCTAATAAAATAAAACTAAACTGAAACTAACATTCCAAAACCCTAATAAATAGGGATTTGAAAGTAAGATTAATACTTTTATCAACAAAATTATAAAAAAATCTAAAAATATAGAAACCGCCCTAATATTGAGTTTACACCTTGTCATGTATTTGATCGCCCAGCTGTTGCAGCCGCCGTGCATTGTCTGGACCATCCTTCGGAAGAGGATTTGTACTCCCAGCTGGCAATCAACATAGCGAATATTATTTGGGAGTACCACGATATTTGTACTCTTCAGCAGATACGACAACAACATAGAAAAACCCTCCTATATGCTGTAGTGTGCGCAAAATGACCGTAAAGTGGCAAACCAAACCAAACCTAACCTATCTGCTATAAATTAATGTCCAATGTGAACATTAAAACAAACATCTGTTTGGGTGACTTTTTTTTTCTTGAAAAGCTATCCCAATTCACGATAAAACTAGGTGAGGTATAACGAGTAAACTGTACTATAGAAAATCTACTATTCGAATTTAAAAATACTATTTTGGCTACTTTTATTTGGGAAAAGTACATATAAAAGCTCAAAAGTAATGTAGAGAATTATATTTTCATAGTAGATCAACTCCCTTTTCCACCAATAACACAAAAAAAAAAAAAAAAAAAAATTGGCATTAAAAGAAACCATCCCATTCCGACTCAAATTAAGTACACCCTACTTTTGAAAAGGAACTGGTTTATTCTTGGAATTATTATTTTATATTTTATTCATATTATTTTGAGATTTGATAATATCGGTTTCTTTAAGTAGTTTAACCAATTTGCTATTGCATTTGTTTTATTTGTAGAGTAAATCTTCGCTATAAAGTGTCTGAAACAGGGTAAAAGAGTGATGTAACTTTTAATATTAGTTTTAATGCTAATAAAACTAACACTAAACTAAAACTAAGGCTAACATTTCAAACCCTTTTTAATAAATTGGGATTTGAAAGTAAGATTAATATTTTTATTAATAGTTATAGAAAAACCTAAAAAATGTGGCGACTGCCCTAAAGTCGAACTTACTCCTCATCAAGTCTTTTATTAGCCAGTTGTTGCAGCCGCCATACATTGTCTGGACCATCCCTCGGAGGAGGATTTATACTACAAGCTGGCAATCAACATAGCCAATATTACTCGGCAGCACCACGATATTTGAATTTCTTGTACTCTTCACGGGATACTACAACAATAACAACATAGAAAAACCCTCCTATTTACTATAAATTAATTTCCAAAGTGAACGTTCAAACACACGTCTAGTTGAGTTTTCTTTGAAAGCTATCCAATTTATGATAAAACTAGGTGAGGTGTAACGAGTAAACTATAAAATAGAAAGTCTACTATTTGAATAAAAGAAAGCACTACTTAATTACAAAATAGAGCTACTACTTAAATAAAAAAAGAACTATTCAGGCTACTTTTCTTCGAGAAAAAGGCTTAAAAGTAACCCCTCTTTCCCACCAATAAAATAAAAGCATTCGGCATTAAAAGAAACCGTCTCTATTCCGACTCAAATTAAGCACCTCACCGTACTTGGGAAAAGGGGAAACGGCTTGTTCTTGGAAGAGAAATGCATTGTGTGGTTTATGGACTCAGCGATTCTGTGAAAGAGCTCGCAAGTGGCGAAAGAGGTCTGGATCGTTTGTCCCGTGGGCCGCTAGACATCAGCAAAATCCCGGCATCTGATGACTGTTATTAGCGTTCATAAATTATAATTCTGCAATGTATTAAGTGCCGGCGTTCCGACTACCAAATAAAAATCAGCCCGAACAACAACAAGAGTGAGACACAGGAAGAAGCTGACCGGGGAAATGGTAGTACGGTTTCGGGGGCAGGGGGATCGGGAGGAGGGCGTTTCATCACGTCTGCTGTTCACGTACGGAATTTCGTCCCGACATTTATTAGGTTGCTGCTGCTGCTTTTTTTTAATTATTCTTAAGCTTGGCTAATTATTGACGAATAAATTAAATACAAATTGCAAAGACTCGGAAAATGTGTTTTTTTCTGAAAAAAAAAAAAAAAAGAAATCCACTAGTAATGAGACAGTTAAAGATTGGACATCGGCGTGCTCTCCAAGTGAATTTTTATGCCTTTTTTTTTTTTCTTTGTTCAATATTCTCTTGTTTCTAAATATTCGTTGAAGTTTTTTTTTTATTTCAATTTTGTTTTTCTGGAAAAAGCTCGTTGAAGGTATACCAATTTTGCTTTTTAGACTTAAAAATTATATTCACGATTTGAATTGCGTCTTGTACTGATGTAGATTTGAAAGTACATTCTCTTTAGAAAAAAGAAATAATTTCCTTTATCGAAAAAGTATTAATTAGAAAACTGAAATCATACAATATTAGTAAACAAGTACTTCTTCCTTCAAATTCTATTCGAAGAAATATATGAACTAGTTTTTAAGTAAAGTAAATGCTTGTTAAACAAATCGAATTTTGTACTGGTTGTAGATGTAGATTTAAAATTACAATCTCTCTAGAAAAGAAGAGAAAATTCCTTTTATGGAAAAAGTATTAATTAGAAAACTGAAATCATGCAATGTTATTAAAGAAGCACTTCTTTCTTCAAATTTTATTCGAAGTAATTTATGAACTAGTCTTTGCTTGTTAAACAAATCGAGAATATTGGCAGTCAGTGATTACTTATTCATGTATGTTAAGAAAAATTGAACTCAAGCTTTGAAGTAAAAAGTTTGCTACCAAAATTTGCTGGAGATATTTAAAAGTTGATTAAAAGCCTTATGACCGAGTGACTAGTGCTCTGGCGCTCAGTGCCACAAGTTTTGGGTTCGAGTAGGGCGGGATGTTTGTAGTGGTTCAGAATTCACTTTAAACCGTAGAAAATGGCTAATATGGTTATACAGCGTAGGGCTGACAACCCTACCGCGTAAAAAGTCAACATCACGGAGCCAAGTCAAGACTTCTACCTACGCGTGCTTCATTACAACAGAAGCTGCTCTTTCTTTCTGTCCTTCCAAGAGACCACAGGGATTCTTGGACGGGTCTAGATGTCGCTGTCTACCAAGTGGGATAAGAAACAACAACAAAAATTGATTACATTTAAAAAAAAAAAAAAAAAATCATATATATTCTATACACATTTGACTTAATTTCGAATATAGAATTAAATTTAATTTTTACTCTGAGTAGACAAAAAACATGCAGAGACGTCATCTTACTGTGTTTATATCATCATATTTCAAACATATAGAATTTTTGAACGCAGTTTTTTTTCTCACATATGTAAAATAAAAATTTAGTATTGAATAAAAATTTCATTTTCGCTCCTATATTTGTAATAAACAGAAGAGGCGTATAACTGCAGATGTGTGTTTTTAGTAAAAATTTACTTTTCGTATTCTGATTTAATATACATGACTTTAAGGATTTTATATTTCTCTCTCTCTCTCTCTTAATTTATAAAAACTATATTAGAATTGTCATCCATTGGTTCATCATCATGTACAGTATTTAATATTGCTGTGAAATTATCAATAGTTTACACTTTTATATTATAAGTAAGTACTTTTATAAGGACTTTTATTCGAATAAGTACCTGTGATTTTTATACGTATGTTTTTGTACATATGACTTTTATATGTATTGTACTTCAAAAATACCTTGTGCTCAAAAATTTAATGACTAATTAAAATCGTATCAAATTTGTGAGGCATTAATTAATGATGATTGAAAGTTTCTATACAATAGTGTATCCAAAATATATTCAACATATATCTTTTTTTTTTTTAATCTCAAGAAAATATACAAGTTAGAAAAAAAAAAAAAATTGCTACATTTTGAAGATAATCCTTTTGTCCTGTGTAAATTACAGGGACACGTAGACAAGTGAGTTATGCAAAATTTTGCAACTTTGAATTGGTCACGTGATCGCCAGAGCGAGACAATAGTCTGCTGCGTTACTTCTGTCTGTCAAACCTGTCTGCAAAACTGTTTCTTTTTTTTTTTCTACTTTTTCTTTTTTTTTCTTTCTTATTTTTGTAGCTTTTGCATGGCTGTGAAAAAAATCTTAACAATATATTTTGTATATCAGAACAAAGGTCTAGAGAGATGAGATTGGCGTTGAGATGCTGACGTTTAAATCGAGCAATTAAATTTAGTCAATTTATTCAAGCAATTAAACTAATACAACTGTAAGGAACAAAAAAGAATTGAAACCCTCAAACGAATTTCAATTAATTTTCTCTAAAGTTAAATTATTTTAAATAAATTTCAGTGTATTTTGACTTAGGTCTATGTTGTTTCTTTTCCCTTTGTGTCATAAATTGCCAACTTGGGTTAACTTTATTTAATTTTTTTATCCATTTGTATTCTTTTGACGCCAAGGACATTATGCTAGGACAGTATCATATTCATACATAATAAATGACAATGGAGTTTAACATCATTTTTAAATTTCCAATAATTGATATAAAATCAACTAAAATATAAATATTTTGAGGACAAACAAAAAGCTTACTCATTACATTCATAATAATAATTTTTTACCAAATGATTTACAAAAGTTTATAAACTTTGAAAACTATATAAATTTTCGAAATTATCCTTGAAATCAGATGAGTAAGTACTAATGATGTTTGTTTCACTACGGCTTAGTTACAGACTGTTTTACAACTTCGTATTCCATGTATTGTTTTGTTATTCTCCTGTAAAATAATTCCTCTTTCTGTCAGAATTAGCTTTTGCTAAATCTTATTTTCCATCAAAATATAATTTAAAAACAATAAAAAAATGCAAAAATAACAATAAAAGCTTAAAAATAAGTTTTGTGACTGGTTATATAATTATATGACGTATAATCAGTATTGTTTGCTATGAATATTATAGCTAAATTACTAAGTTATGGTTGAATATTTTTATTCTATGAAATTTTTTGATGAATTTTATTAATAGTCAAAGGAAATCAACTATATCACTAGGATGAATGATAGTCCGAATACACATTAATCTATTTTTTATTACCACTTAAGATGAATTAACGAAAAAAATACGAAATCGTTTTTATATATATTTACTAAAAATGTATAAAGTACAACGCATGCGCATATGTCTTCAATAGTTGAAGCATATTTTATTTTTGTCTAACTTAAAAATAAATTATAATAAAACAAGAAATTTAGATGACTTATTCGTTACACATTTATTGTATTTTACATTATTTGACATCGTGTATAATTTATAAATCAATAACTTAACTTTTTTTCATTAAAAACATTTTTAGGGAAAAAAAGGAAGGACTTTACAAAACAAATTAAATGAGTTTTATTAAGGAATATATCCTTCTCTATAGCTATTATGCATTTTTATATCACCTTCCTTATTGGAAATTAAGTTGATGGTCACCTGAATGAAAAGCAAAAACCACAGACCCTTTGTTACAGATCTTTTAAAAATTGTTAAAAAGAACTGAAATTAGTTACCAAGAAGTTCTAAAATGCACTCAACACAATGAAGGAAAGGTGAGACGGGCTCAAATTTCGCCAAGATTAGATTTTCGTTTTGACGACATTGCAACTAACTAGCAATACAAACAATTTCGAAAATAAAACAACTTATTTTCCTAAAACGGATAACTAAATTTTAAATTAAATAATTTTTTTTTCATTAACTTAAGAAGTATAACTTAAATAAATAAAAACATTAAGAAATATTTGTCGATTTATTGCTAAACCCAGCTAACAGAAAAGTTAACGTTTAAAGTTTTTGGCTAGATTAGCGAATTCATATATTAGCCGACAAGCGTAATTTTGCTTCAGAAAAG
Organism: Caerostris extrusa; assembly: GCA_021605095.1. Taxonomy (NCBI): domain Eukaryota; kingdom Metazoa; phylum Arthropoda; class Arachnida; order Araneae; family Araneidae; genus Caerostris; species Caerostris extrusa. The sequence continues at coordinate 39,843 of BPLR01001976.1, forward strand.
TTCTAAAAATTCTCGTCTTACACACGTATACGGTAATCACTCAGTACCCGGTCTTCCACCTGGATGGAGGATATTATTGTTGTTCCGATATTTCTTAACTATCAGCTTTCATCTATGGAATATATGAAGATCAATGTGATCACCAGAGAGATTCCTGCCAAATCAGTTTTCATTTCTTCTATAATTGTGTATTTTATATCATTGTACAATTGGTATTAGTTGGTACCTTGTTCTTTCCAGATTAGAATATCAGAACACAGTCTGAATCAATCTCCAGAGCATGCGAATTCGTCTACGAAATGCAAACATGCATATCTGCGGGGCTTTTTTCCCCCCCCGCTGTTCCCTGTGACGTGCTGCCCAATGCAGTTCATTTATTTGCGTTCAATTAATTGTTCTTCTTAGATACAAGAATTGGTTATAAAGATATTTTCATATCGAAAATGCAGATATTCTTATCTCTGTAGCGACAAAACCTACTGATGAACTAGGGATAGAAATGCGTTTTTTCTCCTTTTAGTCCTGATAACAGAATTTTCTGTTGTGTCTGAATCAGAGAATTCAATTAAAGACTGTATTGTCTTAGCACTGGTTTTAGGATCTCAATATTTTCACTTTTTATAAAACCAAGTCTAACTTCTTCGTCTATATCAGATATGACTTTTTATTATTCAATCAAGATTCAGTAAGTTAATTTCTTATTTGGATTTCTAATACAATGTTCCATACAGAAGAAGGGCTCAATCTATGGTCTTACACAGAAAAATGACAAAAAGTATTGTACAGAGTAATCTCTCTTTTAGCAAATCTCGCTGCTTTTGAGTTTACTTGTTTAATAAGAGGTACTCTTCAAATTACGTCCCACAAAATTTGGTGCAACCTGATGTGTAGTTCCATGTAGGAACAATTCAGAGTTAGTTGGGAGACATCCTCCTTCTTAGAAGTGAGGGACCTAGAACTTATGACCCATTTACAATCACAAAAGGGCGTAAAATGCGAAAACATTTTAGTTAATATTGTCATACATTATTCGAAATTACTTGTTGAGAATCATTTGTTGAATGTAAAGCATTGTCTTTAGGCGAAACATTTCAATCGGCTTCGTCATGCGCAAAATATCTGCTCACTTTGGAAATGTAGAAAATGGATCATGCAGCATAGACAGTTCAGACAGATTTCGTGCAATTAATGGGCGAAGGAACATTGTTAACGATCCAACAGAGCACCAATTGGATATGTTTCCGAAAGAAAGAATTGTTGGAATGCTGTAATCCGGGGTTGGAAGGCTGTAATGCTGTAAACCGAGGTATCTCTGAATTTTGAATATATCTCAGTATGTGATCTCAAGACTTTGGCATAGATTCCAAAGTGCAAGAGATGTTAACAGACGACCAACATCAGGTTAGACAAGGGTCACAACTATCCGTTAAGACCGATACCGATAGCAGCAGTGTGTGTAAAGCGTAATAGCACAATGTCAGAGGGACAGTTATGCCAGAGAACTGGGTTCAGCTCTCACACAGCAAGAGTACATATTTCCAGATAAACTGTGTACAACAGCTCATTTAGGTTAGTTTCTATGCAAGACAATCAGCTATTTGCCTTCCCTCACGTTTGGCATCAACATGCTCATTTTGGAGGATAAGCATTTAAGTTTGGGACAGTGGGCTAATGCGATATTTTAAGGGTTTCTTCCTATTTTTTATGAAATCTCCCTCAATATTGGTTCCACCGTGCCCGATAAAGAAAGGTCTTATTATGGGGTGATATCTTAGGGGTGATTATTTGTCTTCTATGAATTGACGCATGTACCTTTTACTACTTTTGTTAATTCTTTTTCAAATGCAAGTAAGATATTTATTATAGCCATGATATAAAAACGATTGCCTCTTAATATGTGTGAAGTGATTTTAATATCAAGATATTTCTGTACGGAATATTAATTTATAAATCTAGTTTGCAACTAGATGGATAAGAACACTTTTAATATTAAAAATATTGGTGTGGCTATTCCAGTCTGCTTAACATCCAGTTTATATGGCGAAACTCTATGACAGGACTTTAATTCTGCTGAAATTATTTGATAACCGAAACTTTCTCTTTTCAAACATTACCTGATTCATTTAAACATTAAAAAAAAAAAAAAATACGAAATTCACTGACTGAACACATTTAGGAAAACATATGTCTCGACCTCACCTCATTATGTACCATATCTATGTAGGAATTCTTAATCAAAAATAATTATTATGAAGTTGATACGTCACTCAAAACTAAATAGTGCACTTCTGTTTAAAGTGGGCCAATAATGGTATTCAGCAAAACATGTCCTCAGAATGTACCATACCAATGTAATAATTCTTAATAACAAATAATTATCCTGAAGCCGACGCGTCACTCAAAATTAAATAGTACACTTCTGCTTTGACTTGTACAGTTTTTAATTATATTTGTTGCGAAATTATCAAATATCAGTGATGAAACTTTTCATTTTCCTTTGTAAATTTCTGGGTTAAAGCATGTCAACAATGGATTTTTAGCAATTCTCTTCCTTTCCTAGTGATCGAAATTGAATAAGATTCAGTTATCAAAATAATAACAATAATAATAATAATAATTGATAATTTTTTTCTGAAAAATGTGATACGGAAATAATGCAGAAGTAATATACAATGTCTAAATTGTTTAAAAAAAGAAGACAATTTAAATTTCACGAAAAATCATCAATTAATTGATATTTAAAGATGTATAGCTATATTGTAGTTACAATTATATTTTTAAAAAATAACAATAAAATCAGCATTTAGCGACCTAGTTGTGGAAAGAACTAGAGGATTAAATTAAAAAGGCTATAAAAGCTATTAATAAATAGTAATTAATATCATAATAACGATCTTTAATGATGACAGAGTGACTAGTGCTCTTGGAATCTGTGAAAATCAAAAATCTTGGGATCCGTAAAAATCTATGAAATTTGTGGCACTCGTGCCATAGATTTCGGGTTCGAGTCCCATAGTTGCCATGGGGTTTTGTAGTGGTTCGGAATCCACTTTAAACCGTAAGTCCAGGTCTAATATGGCTGTAGAGAGTTGGGCGTAGGGCTGACAATCCTATCCTGTAAATTGAAAACATTTCCAGTTTTGGAATCTGCCAGTAGGCAGACGGCCATGGTCCAACATGGATTGTAGTGCCAGGGAGTTAGTTAGTTAGTTAGTCGCATAATAAAATATTCATAAAAATATCAGCCTGTCTTGGCGGTTAAAACATCACTGCCTCATCGATTGATGTAAGTGATTTTTTGGGATATATAGTGATAGTGATTTGGATGAGATATGGTCTTCGTCACCGTCTTTTATATTCAAGACGAGGTTACTTAAGTCCAAACAATAGCATCGTTCGAGACCTAGTTTGTTTCTTCTTTGATAAATTTCAAACATGGATCTAATTAATAATCGGAATACATATTTGGTTATGCTTATTGAATTAGAGAGAGTATATTGCTATGTATGATTTCCAATCTAACCATATAATTAGTTGTTCCTTTTATATCTCTTATTCCATTCATTGTTTCTGAATTATTTCGAGAGAAAAAAGGAAGTAGGGCAAGCTCATTCTAATGGAGAATTGGATAGATACATTTAATCAGATATACTATATTACAGAACAATCGTGAAGTAGTAATGTATGATATAAAAACTCTCCTTAAAATTTTTCAGTGTATTCAAAGCAGATTTAACCTGATTATAATGCAAATTAAAGTGTTATTATGAATTGCAAGGTCAAAAGCTAAAATGTACTCTTGTAATAGGTACTCAATACTCAAATTAATGTACTCAATAAAATATACTCAATACTCTTGTCGTTTTCGGTTCTGTTGCGTGAAATCTTAGTTTCGAACCTTTAAGAAAACTTTTGGAAATTCAATTCTTTTTACTTTTATGGTTATAAGCTGAATCTTCTACAAATTTGCTGAGCGGCATGATGGCGAATTGGCTAGCGCTCTGGCCCTCGGTGTCACAGGCTTCAGGTTCGAGTCATGGAGGTGGCATGGATGTTTTGTTAGTGGTTCGAAATCCCACGCTAAACTGTAGGTCCCAGTCTAATTAGCCTAAAATGCGCACAAAATGACCTTAAAGCGACAAATCAAACCAAACCAAACAACAAATTTGCTTAAAATTTGGGGGTTAAAGAGTAAATCAAGTCACGACGGCAATCATTTGTCGGATCGGATTGAAAATTTAATCCTGGAATATATATCCTAATGAGTTATCTGGTTGTCTAATATCTGCTATAAATAATGTATATTAAAAGAGCAATTTTAAGTGAGGGATTAGATAAAAAAAAAAAACATTAAAAAATTAAAATCTTTGTTTTCGATGAAAAAATCGTATCTCAAAAGTAAGCTATCTATAATAATTTATTTTTATATCATTTGGGTATTTATCGTATTTACTATCGATTCATCAATTTTTCATAACGATAGGTGTCATTTTAGTACGTTACATGTTATGATCGTATATTTCATTCAGAACTGAAATCTGGACGTCTTTTTTGTAAAAGATAACATGTTAATTGACATTTTATTTTGAGGAAAAATTCCGTAAGTAATAATAAATTTGACTATAAATCCACTTTATGAAATTTAAACGAAATTAAGATTTATTTATTAAAAAATTATATTATAAATTTTTTTTAATTACATTTTTTATTGTAATTATGTTTATAGGAGATTAGATAAACCCATCTTTATGTAGCACATGGCGGGAGATTAAGAAAAAATTTCGATGCAATCGATGTCTTCAGATCGTTACATTTTTAATACTTGTTCATAAAAAGGCCGTTTTTTTAATTCTTATTAAGAGACATTATTTTATCAACAAAATTAAAAATCGAAAATTAATTTATCTATTAGTTCTTAAAATTTTTAAAATTAAAAACCAAAACCTAAGCCTATAAACTTAAAATTTTAGTAGTTTTCATGAAATTGCAGGGAGTATATTAAATGTTTTAAAAATCCCATAGCTTAAAAAAGGAATGAAAATTATTTTAAATTTTTAATTAAATTTTTTTTTTTTTTTTCATGACTCAAAATAAATAAAATAAGATGTAAAACAATGCGAGTTTTAAAAGCCCAGTGTTTTCTAATGATTATATTAAATATGTTAAAAATCTTATACAAACTTTGGATAATAGTATTTGATTTATTAATTCAAATCATATTTGCTAATTGAAAACTTCTCTAATCGTGAAATAACTCTCTAATCAGCTGCTAATGCTCTGGTAATCTAAGATATGTCGTGCATGTACACGATCTAGTGTCAAAAATGTATATTAAATGTCTTTTATGTGAAAAAAGCAAAATGAAATTCTAAATTAATCATTCAAGCTTTAACTAGTATTTTTTTACTTGCATATTGGTAACGAAAGCCTTTTTATAACTTTCATAAGTTTTACTTTTTGTTAAAGACTTAAAAGCGAAATTTAAATTAATTTTTTTTCCTTTTTTGAAGTTGTTTCACGTTTAATTTTTAAATAAAATAGCCCTATCTTTTAAGTTTCTTTCTTATATTCATCTTTTCAGTAATGGTTCATGATTATTTTTTATTGTGTATAAATACCATTTGTCATAGATATTGCCTAGTGAAAGCATGCATGATAAACTAATTTAGATATTTCCTACTTTACCCTAAAATGCCGACCGTTCTATATATTGCTTAGAAAACATGCATAATAAACTAATTTAGATATTTACTACTTTACCCTAAAACTTCAGTCTTTCTATATATTGCTTATACATTTTGCATGCAATGCATGTTTTCCATGCATTGCTGATATATATAAATTTATCATAAATAATATAAAAAAAAAAAATACATTGTTAAAGTAAACTTTATTTGCCCCAAGAGAAAGGCTTATGTGTGAACTCTCTAAAAAATTGATATTTCCATTTAGCTTATTTATGATTACTGAATTAAGTTTGCGTTACATATCTTTATGGAATAATTTAAAAGCAGTAATAATCTAACTAGATGCAAATAATCACATCGATCCTTACCAATATATATATATATGGGGTGGGGTATTTCCTATTTATTAGTGATGTTTTTGAATGAAACATGTTGAGGAATAAAAGGTCAAAAGTTCTATTTTATGAACTAAGGAATACCGAAAAAAAAAAAAAAAGCATTAATAAAATTATTCTCAAAGATAAAAATAAAGAAAAACATCTATTGAACAAAACTGAATTTTTGTGGAATGCTTACTTTAATTTAAAAATTGATAATATAATATTGTTAATTGAATTTTAAAAATGATTCTCTCACATTATCACATAGAAAAAGTTGAATAATTAATAACTATTACGTCATAATTTTGTAGAATTAATCATAAAGCAGTAAAAAATTGAGTAATTTAAATGTGATAAAAGATGAATTCTTGGCGTTTTTTTAGTACTTAAGCTGTTAATCCTAGTGGAAACTGTTTATAGGTTAAAGCTTCTTTAAGAATTTAAAGCTGATAAGGTAAAAAAGTATGAAATATTTCGGAATAAGCAGCAATGATTGTAAGTACTTAAATTATTATGAATACTTTGCCGATTTGATTAATTGTCCTTTAAAACAAAGCTGTTTTATTATTATTTGTTCTTAAATATCATGCCCAGTAAACAGAACTCGTAATATATTATTTTTATCCATCATTGGGGATGGCTAATTGGCTATCGCTCTGGCTATTGGTACCGTAGGCCTCAGGTTCGAATCTTGGCGGTGGCAGGGATTTTTTTTTTGTTAATGGTTTCGGAATCCTCATTAAATTGTAAGTTTATGTCTAATTAGCCCAATGTGCAGAAAATGATCGTAGAGCAACAAACCAAACCCTTCATAATTGGGTTACATAAAATTTGTGCTTGCTGATATTATTTTCTAAATACAATAAAATACTGTATTTAAAATAAAATGAATATTATTTTAATTAGTTGTATATCTTTCTGAATATTTTCTTTTTTATAAATTTCATCAAATTATATACCTTTAAAACTATCTCACTGATAAATACTTTTTGTTCAGGGAGACCTTTGCTGTGAATGTAGTTGACAATCTTATCAATATAATTTACTTTCTACGGAGCTTTTTGAAATAGTTCAGTCTAGTATGCAAGGCAGGAATAAATTAATTTAAACTATATATATATATATATATTACTTATCACATATAAATACACTTAAACCTGTTTGTGTGTATTGTGTGGGGAAAGGAATCATAAAAAATATCCTGAAACCTCATAAGTAGCTATAAAATATATTGTTCGTAACACATATTTTTAAAAAAAAACTTCCTTTATGTAGTCAATACTGGCAGCATAAAAAAAATCCCACAACGAAAATATGTAAATCAAAACCTCCCGATGTAGCTAGAAATTAATTTTCCAAATAAGGAAAAATTGAATTTACACACTGGAACATTTTTAAATGTTTTATTTGCTTATATAGATTCCAAAATGGGTGTTTAAAATTTTTCGTCGTAGTCAAATAAGCGGATATTCTCGTGAAGAACTGGTTTAAAATCACTTTCGTCATTTGAAGATGCTACCTCGCTTCTAAAATTCGTGGTAATACGATACAGCGAGTGGGCCTTCTGTTGAGTTCTTTCTAATTTGCATGTTATTTTGGCAGCCATCTGTAGTTTCCTTTTTCAATTGTATTTTTAATTAATTTCCATTCGTTCTATACATTTTATGGGAATTTTTAATACGAAAAACAACTCACATAAAAGAGGTTTGCGTGTACAAATTTAGTATTGCAATAGAACTTTTAATTTTAAAAACTACAATTTTCACTGAGTTGTAAATAAATACAAATTTACCAAGTTGAATTCGCTTACAATTAACTTTGATAAAATATTAATTATTTTATTCCTTTAATAATTTCTTTCGCTTAAAAACAAATGAGTAGAACCATTAATTATTTTTGCTACAGATGCGATTAATTATAAAAAAAAAAAATAAATAAACACCAGTGATAAAAGCTAAATAGAAGTAATTTTTATATTTAACTAAATAATTTGTATATATTTGTTCATTAGTTGCATTGTCTACTGGACACGTTTAAGATTAACTAACTTTTAAATTATTTCAGAACGATTAAAACTTATTGAAAAGATAAATTACGAAATACAGATTAAATTCAAATCATATGAATGTTTCTCAAATGGATAAAAATGATCAAAAAGATGAAAGCTGTCTGCAACAGAATGAAAATAAGGAGAAAATTCAGACGGATAACATTGGAGGTGATCTGTTAAATAATGATTGTCCTCCTCTAGAGAATTCAGTAGATATTGGCAAGATAGTTCCTGATCATGCAACGCAGGTTTGTTAATTAAAATTTTTTTCACTATATTAAAGAGTGGTTGCCATTTTTGAGCCGCATTCCCAAAATTTCATTATGAATTATGCATCAATAGTGTTTATTAGCCAGTATATCAATCAGACAAACCTAAGCAGGAGTTTTAAAATGTTTTGGTCTTAGGACCATATTGACTGTTCTACAAATTCAAGCGGGCTGAGACTTTTAGCACCCTAAATAAGTAACTTTCATAAAACAAAAATTGTTAAATGTTTTCATCGAAATTTCAGGCAAAAGTAAGGTCAATAAAAAATTATGTACATAATATACATTAATGTCAAATAATTTAATAAGTATTTGAAAATATTATAAAACATATTTTTTGTCTATTTTAAATCTTGCTTTTTATTTAAAATTAGCAAATATCTACATTGAAATTTTAAATACATAAATAAATGCGGAACATACGAGGTAATATGAAATACTAGAAAAATTTTTATGTGAAGTTTTTATTTTAAAAAAGGAAATTACTTATGTGAATTTTTTTTTATTTAATCGTTTCATTTAATTTTTTTTTCCTCAATAATGATAATTTAATTGCGAAAATTTCATAAACGAAAAAATAGAATTATAAAAGGGCATTATTTATTATTGCAATTTTTTTCTATAAGTAAAGGAGAATGTCTGGTTTTTTTCCTAGTAAAAAAATAAATAAAATGACAATAAGGCTAATTTTAATCCAAATATGAGAACACTCGCAGATAAAATTAATAACATAAATTTCCCTCTTTAATCCATAAGCATAATTTTCACCTCGGAAAAAATAAGATCGTACAATCCGCAGATAATTTTTGTGCATGTTCGACGAAAAATGTTTAACGAAAAATAATCTAAGTTCTCTTTTTATAGGTATTACATAAATTTAGTATAGTAGTTTCAGTTTTAAAAGCGCTTTTTTTTTTTACCACAAATCTATAAAAATTTTTTATAAATTTAAGATAAATGATGCATTTTTTCCAATTTCAATTAAGAATTAAGATGGAAAAAAAAAATTGTGATTTGTAATATTCATATTTGCTAGAAAGATGAAAATTTTAATCAATATCGCAGTTAATTATTAATTTGACCTTCTGTAAAATGTTTTTAATTCTCCAAAACTTTTTCATCCACTATCCCTGATGCAGGATGAGCGTCACATTTTGTCCATCTAGCTTTCTATCCTGCGAATCAATAACGTTTCTTTCTTTATTCTGAGATGATTGATTATTTTAGCTAACATTTAAGTTCCATCTCTTTTGGAAAAAGCATTTTTAGATGGCGATTTTATAATATTGACTTTTGTGAAACTTCCAAAAATATCCACAGATTATATACAAGGGCCTGTAATCCACACCACGAAATTCTAAGGTCTTTAACTCTCGAATTATGGGTAGGAAATTACAATAAAATAAAAAGAATTACAGATAAGATTTTTTTTTTTTCCTTCATGGAAAAATAATCCATTAAGTCTCAAATGTAATAGTAATAAAAAAAAAAAAAAAAACTATCAGCCATACACCAGATAAAATTTGTTTTAGAAAAGGAGCAAAATAAAGGAGCAGATTGTTTTATTAAAGTAAAAAGACTAAACGCTCACTCCTCATAAGTTCACATAACACTCAAACACTCATATAAGCTCGATCTTTTTTTTTTGGAAAAAGCATTTTTAGATGGTGATTTTATAATGCTGTTTTTTATGAAACTTCCAAAAAACATCCATAGATTATACGCAACGGCCTATAATCTACACCACGAAATTCTAATGTTTTTAACATATAAACTCAACGTAACGTAATAGTAATAAAACGTCATCATTTCCAATGTAATAGTAATAAAAAACTCATCCATACACCAGTTAAAATTGACGTTTTAGAAATAAAAAGGTACAGGTTTTGTTAAAGTATAGACTAAACGCTCACTCCTCATAAGTTCACATATGTTCTATTTTTTGGAAAAAACATTTTTAGATGGCGATTTTTATAATATTGATTATATAACGAAACTTCCAAAAACACCCATGGATTATACGCAACGGCCTATAATCTACACCACGAAATTCTAAGGTCTTTAGCGTCGTCAAGTCTCAAACGTAATAGTAATTTAAAAAAAAACTATCATCCATACACCAGTTAAAATTTACGTTTTAGAAAGGGGGAGGGGGAAGCATTGTTTTGTTGAAGTAAAAAAAGACTAAATGCTCACTGCTTTCATCTGCTTCTCTTTAATTACACGTACACAAAAGAAGACCAGTGATAAAAAAAAAAAAATGCGAATAGAGCAGCTATGTCTGTATGTGATCCGATCAAAAGCGCAGCGCTTCACCTGGACTCGAGCGAGAGCCTTCGAATAACACAAAAAGTGCACGACGATCTGGAAAGGGTACTTTATACTGAGCAGATTGTTTTTCCCCAACACAATTCAGTCTTTTTTGGAAAAAGTCTTTTTAGATAGCGCTTTTATAATGCTGCTTTTTATGAAACTTCCAAAAATATCCACAGATTATACTCAAGGGTCTATAATCCACACCACGAAATTCTAAGGTCTTTAACCTATAATTCGTGAATTATAGGCATGAAATCACAAATAAAATAAAAGAATTGCAGACAATATTTTTTTTTTTTTTTCTTCATGGAAAAATAATAATAAAACGTAATAATAATTTAAAAAACTATCATCCATACAGTTAACACCAGTTAAAATTTACATTTTAGAAATAAAAAAGGAGGAACAGGTTTTGTTGAAGTAAAAAGACTAAACGCTCACTCCTTATAAGTTCACATAACACTCAAGCACTCACATAAGTTCGATATTTTTTGGAAAAAGCATTTTTAAATGGCGATTTTATAATCCTGATTTTTATGAAACTTCCGGAAAACATCCACAGATTATACGCAACGGCCTATAACCTACACCACGAAATTCTAAGGTCTTTAACGTATAACTCTACATAACGTAATAGTAATAAAAACGTCATCAACATCTCAAACGTAATAGTAATAAAAAAAAAATTAATCCATACAGCAATTAAAATTTACGTTTTAGAGAGAGGGAAGAGAGAAAAAAAGGAGCTGATTGTTTTGTTAAAGTAAAGACTAAACGCTCACTCCTCATAAATTCACATAACACTCACATAAGTTCGAACTTGTTTTGGAAAAGCATTTTTAGATGGCGATTTTATAATGCTGATTTTTATGAAGCTTCCAAAAAACATCCACAGATTATACACCACGAAATTCTAAGGTCTTTAATGTATAATTCAACGTAACTTATTAGTAATAAAACGTCTGAAACGCAATAGTAATAAAAAAACTAAAAAAAAAAAAAACTATTACCCATACACCAGTTAAAATTTACGTTTTAGAAATAAAAAGGAGCAGATTGTTTTGTTAAAGTAAAAAAAGACTAAACGCTCACTGCTTTCATCTGCTTCTCTTTAATTACACGTACACAAAAGAAGAGACCAGTGATAAGTTAAAAAAAACAAAATAATAAGAAAATGCGAATAAAGAGCAGCAATGTCTGTATGCGATCCGATCAAAAGCGCAGCGCGTCCCCTGGACTCGAGCGAGAGGCTTCGAAGAGAGAGAGAGAGTGCAGGACGCTGTGTAAAGGGTAAACGTCTGTGGAGGAGGGCCGGCAGAAGACCGGTATCGGGGACGAAATGATGAAATACTGATGTGGCATGCAACGATGAGTTATAGTTTCTGTGTCGCTCCTTGAAACGCGTTCATCTGAGTCACGCCTTGTTTTGTATGGAGTGTATTCCTGGTGCAATTTCGACCTGCTCATTAACATATTGCTAATTTGCCAGCACGGCAGACAGCAGCGGGTCAAAAGGATTTGGGGAAAGCGATGTTTCCCACCTTTCATTAGAGGTCGCAGGACTTATCGCGATGGGGAGGAATGCCTCGGCCCGCCAGAAAAGATACTGTTTGATTAAAATGTGCAGCGCCTTTCTTTCTTTTCGGTCGCGATTCGGGTACAATGTCGAGAATCAGATTTTAAATATTGTGAATCATTTACTTGGAATTTCAATGGTTTTTTCCAGATTGTAAAATTGTTGAAAGAAATTATAACTTGAGAAAAGACAAGAAAACTGTTTTAAGAATTCTTTCAATGGTCTTTTTACTATTATTGTATTCCTAAATTTTTTTTTTTACCCTCGGATTTTAGCAGAATTTAACAATTATTGGAAAATAAATATTAATACTTTTCAGAATTTTTAGTTAATGATAATGGATAGTAACTAATGTTTTCTATTCTGGCCATTTGAGATGAAGGCATTTACCAATTGCTGTAGATATATGCCTGATTTAGCATTATTCAAAGTGCAACACTAGTAGCATACTAGATTATACACATTATTACAGTGTAATATAGCAGGAAGATAACATTTAAGAACGGTACATCCGTTTGGGTTTTTATTTTCTCTCTTTATCCTCGTATCCTATAGAAAGACTATACTATAAGTACAAGTTTATCATGTCTATCCCTATCTTAGACATGGATATATTCATAATTTTCACTTTTTGCTACTCAACAAGCAAATCGACTTCTTTAGTTCGGAAGCCCAATGCTTTACTCAAGTCGTTTCAGGTTTTTTTCATATGTATTGTTCATGCGTATTGATTACAAAACGCATTTTATGTATTACACATAATTGGAAAAAATATATTTTATTGAAATGGAGATCTCTTACTGTCTTTAGAAAAAGGTCATTTGATGTTTTTCGAGGTATAGTATGTATTTCGTGGATAAAAATTGAGAGTTGGTTGTTTTTCCTTCCAATAATTCAATTTATTGAATAATATCTGTAGTTTAGGATTGCAATACTTTCCTTCTTATGTTTGATGTTTTAATTGATTCCTTGACGTTTGGATCTAGAAAATTTATTAAACTTCTTACAATGTTTTTGTTTTTTATCTGATAATCTTTTATAAGCTAATACAAAATGAAATTTAGTGTTGTATTGCAACAACTACCACAAATTCACTATGCATCAATTCAATAGCTAGTGATAAATTCAAAATATTTAGATCTTTTCAATTATCCCTAACAGTGAAGTTGCTGCTTTGGGTTCCAAATTTTCCCAATAATTATAATAACTTTTCTTATTTCATTGCCCTTTTAAAATGGATGAAAATTTCTGTGAGCTTAATAATTTTCTGCTTAAATGCGTGTTATTTAAAATTAATTACTTCCGTTATTATTTTAATATGCAATTTTGAAAGCAATAAAAAAAAAAAAGCCATCTAAAACAATCACGTTATATTGATTATATCAAAGATTTTAAATGGATTTAATTTGTGTTTTAGTGTTTAAATAGTAGACATTAGTGTGAATTTTTATTCGATAGATTTATATTATTTTGAAATTACCGGTTTCAATTAAAAAAAATTTAAATATGAAAAGGACTTGTTTTATTTTGAGTATAAAATGGCCAAAAATATATTATTAAAGGTAGTAAATAACATGAAAAATGGCAACTTGGAATCCAAATTTACTGGAAAAATATAATCAAAAGTCATGATTTTTGTCAACCACATCAATAATTTGTCAAAAGTACTAATATATAAAATCTGAATTTAAGACATTAATATTCCCGAATAACTTCTAAATGAATTAACATACTAATTGTATATTAGAACTGAGTAGATTATAAGTAATGGTTTAGGATTAGAACAAGAAAAGATAAATTGAAACAAATCACTTGGAAAGGTATTCTACCTTTTGATCAGGTAATATGTACCACAGGCAAAATTTGACGAAATACTGAATAAAAAAAATTACCCATGTCAAGAGGAAGAAATGATCTTGGAACTCATTGTTAAGCCAGAAGCGTATATAAAATTAAACTTGTTCAATTAAATTTTAAGTCGTACTATGTTTTATTTGCATTCATTTCTAATTTTTTTTTGGAAAATGTGAAAATCGTGCTGCCATCTGTTGTTCATTGATTTTACTATTTCCTTAGGAAGTATGATTAATTTTGCATTTAATAATTTCTTTAGAATTTGATATAGAAAGAATATATTTATAAAAGACTTGATAGAAAGAAATTTCACTTATAAGAACAATAAATATTTTTTTGTTGACAGTGTATATGAAAATCAAACTGCAAATGGATACTCGAAATTTGAGATAAAAAAAAAAAAAAAACGACACTGTCTAATAATATCAAATTAATTTTTAGGCTATAATCATGGTTAATAATCATTTAAAAAATATTTGAAAATAGGAATAGTTATTGTGCAATATTCACAATGTAAAAATTTTTAGAATCGATAATTTCAGTTTAGTATCTCTGAAATTACTCTCAAGACATTTCTAAATTTCATTATGTTTTTGTGTTTTTCATGTCTTTCATGAGTCATTACTTCATGCATATTTTTTTGAAAATATTTTCCTAACAGTCTATTTATTTCATGGCTCACTGGAAGCATATGGCTTGTCGTTGCTTTTTGAGCGTTTTATTTTATCTGTCCATTTTAGTTGGGAAAAAAAAATTATTATTACTTTCAAAGATTCTCAGATTTTGATAAAAGATGAAACATAACATGATTCAGTTTTAGTTTCATAAATAAGAAGCCAAATATTTAAAATATTATAACAATATTTGTATTCAGCATTTTCTAATGTACCTAAAATTAAAAAGAATAATACCTTTGTGAATAATGTGTTATCCTGGTCACCAAATCTCTATACGTGTAGTTTTTTTTATTTATTTGATATCTATGCGAAAAACATTCTTTTAAACTGCGGTAAACGTAGATAGGTTGTTCCACAATACACAATGCGCAAATCTGTTTCGATTAACAAATGAGTGCACACAATTTTAGGCATGAATATGTAAAAACAAAAATCGCCAAATAAAAATCATTTGATTAATAACTTTTTTTATTTAGTTTCTACAAAAATGGAACCAAATATAACGCAGCATTAAACGCAATATCTCACAGGAAATTCCTTACTCACTTTTTGCTATGCGTTTTATTTTTATAAATATATAAGCAAATAAGGATGCAAGAGATATGCATCCTTATTAACTATTGCGGACTCAACAAATATATTTTATTTATTCGTTATGACAGGAAAATTCATATTTTGTTTCTGAATGGTTCACTTTTCATTATATCGTGACTCAACAGAAGTCATTTGAAAATGAATTCAAAATTTAAGACATTAATGATCAATCCAGGAGGCATTAAGGTCTAAACATTTGAATAAATGCATGCAGAATAGGACGAGTCTACAATGGAAATTAAAATAACTGATAGATTCATAGAATCAAATAATAAATAAAACAACGACAATTATACCAGGCTTCCTACAGTTCGCGGAACTTCCAGCCGGTGTAGTAATTCTACACAGTGTATACAAATTACTTTGCAAGTGAATGTTGACTACATGGGAAAATGATCATGGTATACACGCACTTAGAACCATTAATGAACTTTGGTTATAAAAATAAATAAAAGAATATAAACAAACATTTATTTAAAATACGCTTCTTATAATAAATTGCAAATAATTCTTTCGTTTGAAGTAACGAAAGAACCACAATCGCAGCACAGTAAACTTAGCAAATTTAAGTTATGCTTCTTCCTTCAAGTAAAAGATAAAAATAAATGTTAAATTTCCGTTGTTATATTAATTTTGCAGGTAAAAAAAAAAAAAAAAAAAAAAAAAATTGTGGGGAAAAAAATAAGATCAAGTATTTTTTTTTTTTAAAATTGGAAGAACATTAACTCTAAGAAATAAGAAATAATTCTTTTTTAAATTGAAGAACATTAACTCTAAGAAATAAAGAAATTTTTTTTTTTCTAATTTTCTTGTATAGTTTAAATTACCTCCATTAGCTAGTATATTACAAGAACATTTCTTCAGAAACTAGAAATAAATTTATGACTATAATCTATCGAACCCCAGAAGATCTCTACAATTACATCAATTAAATTGTACTAATTATATAATGAGGAAAAAGCATCTATTATTCTTTTATATTTAATATTACGCCAAACTCGTTAATTTCTTTTCGAATGAATTTTTCAGTTTTAATACCCCCCCCCCTTTTTTTTTAATACTAACAATTCGTAAATGATGAATACAAATAATAATAAAAAAAATCGTATAAGATTCGCAGATACAGCAATTCTAAATTTACTGCACCAAAGTAGAAACCCGACTAATTAACAACAGCTGTAAAAGTTTTCATGCATAACATAGAAATGGCTGAATGGTCTACTCCTTTTGAAAATTAGATCCCTGATTTTAATATTTCTCATTCACAGATTTTAACTGTTTTCTAAATCTTGTCAGCATCACCAAATGTATCTCCAAACTGGTAAAACAGGTAGCCAAGTTTGCCAACAAGATTGTAAAGATACTTTTAATTTTTAACTTAATACAGTGAACATTTACAAAAATATTTTCAAAGGTAAATCAATTAAACAATTTAAATAATAAATAATTCTAAATATAATTGATAAATAAAATTTATATATTATACATGTAAAATGTGTATTTTTTGTAATAGTTATAATTCATTTACAATAAAAGCGCATAATGACATTTCAATGTGAAAATTGTTTATCTGGTTAAAAAGAATAGTTAATATATGCAAAAATGTACCAAAATCAATTGAGCGATTCTAAATAAACTAAATTATGTCTATTCCCCCAAAAAATTGTACTAACGAGACCTTTTCAGGTTGCATGTACCCCTCTCAGAAAGTGCAAAGGTCAATGTAATTTCAATTTTATTTTAATTTCTGGCTTAATTATTAATTATCTTAATTATTAAACTTAACTTTTTATATTTTTATAAACCTTTAATTGTTTTCCCATGTTTAAAGTTTAACTTTTAAATTGTTTACTGAGTAAGGTACTCGTTCTTAATTATTTCTTTTTAATTACTTTTTATGCAATAGCCATCTTGGAAGAAATTTTAATTTCAATTCTGTAAAAGAGGTGCAGAGATTTTTCTCTAGGTACTCTAAAAAAAAAAACACTACCTTTGCTTTTGTACCGCTCCCATCATACTGCTCACGTTCACCAATTAGAAAATGAGAGAGAGAGAAACTAAACCCGAAGCCAAAATACTTGATTTCGTCAAGTCGAAAACAATTCTTATGAAGCCTGTCTTAAAAGTTGGTTTCAGACTTTCCCAAAACAATTTCACTGCGTTTTCAGTTTGACCATCTTAGCAACTTAAAATGTTACGACTTAATTTAATGGTAGACCTAATTGTATACCTTTCATAATGAAGTATACATTTTTGAACGAATAAACTATAGATTTGTTTAAAGAATGCAAGCATGACAAGGATCTGTATCATGCTTTCATATATCCTTCAATATTTCTCAACCATAAGCTATTGACAGATTTATTTTTTGTATAGATATAAAAATACTTAAACGTTTCAGTTACATTATAAGGAAATTTTCTATGATAAAAACGGTAGCATCCACAATAGATAATTTTTTTTTTTTTTTT
This sequence comes from Caerostris extrusa, assembly GCA_021605095.1. NCBI lineage: Eukaryota > Metazoa > Arthropoda > Arachnida > Araneae > Araneidae > Caerostris > Caerostris extrusa. The sequence continues at coordinate 57,717 of BPLR01001976.1, forward strand.
TTGCCTTAAGCAAGTAATTCAGTTCACCAGAAAAATACTACTTTATTAAAAGAAAAAAATTGCCACTGTAAATGAAAATGACTTTATACAGAAATAACAGACTTATTAAAGTCTGTTTATTTCTGTACGGTTACCTCGAGAATTCTGCTGTTAATGGTTCGAAAAAGAACAATTTATATAAAATGTATGCAGTATGTTAAAGAAAAATTTATTTTTCGAACACAATAAAAAAATGTATGGTCATTATTCATCATAGCTTTAGTATTAGCAATGTTCATTGTAACACTTGATTAAACGAAAACATGAGTTATCGATTAGGATTGAGAATCTCTAGTAATATAAAAATTTAAGTATTGCTACATATTAAAATTTTAGATCTAGATATAATTTGTCCAAATTTAAAGATATATATTTAAAACTTCAAAATCTTAATTTTTATTCATGTATTTTGCAAATAAATCTAAAATCGAATAAAACATCAAAATTCCTTTTTTGTATCAAGAATGTTATCTGTTTTCATTTCGCAAAGTTAGATGGTATATCCAGAACGAATAATCTTAGATGAGATGTTTGACAATTTAATTTGAAATATACATATTATAATTTATTCTAATATCGTGATTTTTTTTTTTTAACAGAGTTGCTTTCAACTGCATTTGAATTGGTTATTTTGAATTCCTAATGGCTACATTTAAATTCATAAATTTTTTTAATTTATACTTCTAATTTACTGCTTAATTTACAAAGTGTTAAAAATGCTTTTATTTATAAGCAAATAAAATTAACCCTTTAAAAAAGATAAAAAATAAATAAAAAATCGATAAATAGACTTATTAGATCTATTAATATTTGGGAAAACTTTTCCAACACAATGTGAAAATGCAGGAAATTATCCAAAATTATATTAATGTTGTGTATTTTTTTTACTTAATTTATAATTTTGAGTTATTTATATTTATTTAATTAAAAAATTATAATTTTAATTTTTTGGTCCAATACTGACTTTGTCACGTAGAAGATCAATTGCATTCAATAGTTACGTAAGTATAAAATGCTTATTGAAACATTTGCTTTCTAAAACATAATAAAATACTTTATTTTTCACCAGTCATATCGGCTATGAGCCATAATAATAAAAATATTTGGTCATTATTCATCAGAGCTTTAATATTAGCATACTAAATTAAAATTTTTAACGCGCGAAGCCCGAGATAGCAGAAGTTACCTTTCAATGCTATACCATTTTTAATCCTTCCGTTCCGTAATTATTCGCTATACATGTAGGGAAAGAGATCCATGATATTTAAAAGCACAAGGTGTATTTTTTACTATTTCATTTCAACAAGACGATTTCGAGAAAAATGTAAACATTTATTTCACCAATATAAAAATAAGGATTGTTTACGATAGCTTATAACACACCTAAATTTTTGTTCTAAAAATAAATTATAATATTTCACTGAAATTTTAACATAAAAACATGAGTGTAATAGCAAAATATTTTCGAATAACTGAAAAAAAAAAAAAGTTATTTTAATTTTAGTACTTATAAGAACATTAAGATTTAAAGAAATATCAAATTTTAAAATATTTAATTCGAAAAGTTATTTTAAACTTTAACAGAAAAACATAGTATATAATCTAATTTTCTTTAAAATAAATAAGTTTTCATAAAAAAAGGAAATTATAGTTATAAACCAAACACAATGAATATTAAACAAATGAAGTAACAATAATTCATTCAGTAAAGACGTTATAAAAATAAGTTAAATCTGACTCATAATTATTGCGAGTTTTAACAATACACTTTCTATTACAGAAGAAACAAAGTCAGATTTCATTTTTGCGAAATAAATAAATTTCACTTAAATCGGTTAGGTTCACTTTTAATTGAAGATCATAAAGAACTTTCATTCATTACCTTCCATGCATTTATTTTTTAAGTGTTGAATCGATTATAAATATAGCATGCAAATTCATATATAATAAAATCCATCAAATCGTAATAAACACTTAAAAAGCGGCATATTTTTGAAATCGTTAAGAGCAAAATGTAAACATTGATCACGAGGCGTAACAAGACTGTTGTTAACAATAGAGATGTATGTCGCAGGGATTTAGCCTAGCAACTCAAATGCCGTTATCTGTGGGCTCGGCCATTATTGCTACTCCTCCCAACTGACCATTCACAATTCACCATTTTGTATCACGTGCTCTATTTAAATCAATGAGCATCATCAACGTTCAAATGGCTTTCTCTCTTTTTGTCCTGAAATTTTCATGTATGTAAACTTTTGCTAAATTCGCCTATTTTTAATGTTTTTTGCTTCTTCATATAAACTTTTTCAAAATTTTAATATGACTGTGACAAGTGTTTAACTTTTCCTTATTGTTACGGAAGGATTGAAGGTAAGTGTTCTTTGTTTATCACGTGTTTTGTAGTTACCAGCCAACCAACGTCTTGTTGATGTTTTTGAAATTATCTTTTACTTAATAGTAAATGTCATTACCAGTGTAATAATTAATTCAAGAACGGTATTAGTCATAATTATTAAGTTATGCAAATGTATTTTATTTATAGAACAAATATTAATTCTGTTTTGGGGTAGATTTGTATCACTGTTTTGAAAATGGTTGAAAGGTTTTGTTTGTGTATACTATATGATGACAGTTGAATGGAGACTGTTCGTCATACAGTAACTTATAATGTCGTAAATTCGTTTTTACGAAATGAAATGTCAGAATTTAATCGAAAGGTAGATATACAGGAATCTAGTGTATTTAATTTTGAAAACGTTTTTTTTATTGGTATGATGTTAAAAATAAAATTTTACTGTTAGTAAACAATCAGTTTGTATTTCCTTTATTTAAAAATATTCATTGTTTTTCTGAATAATTTTCATGCTATTCTTTTGTATCTTTAAGTTATTTTCCATTTTAATTTAAGAAATAAAATTCAGATTACATCATTCATGATTAAGGCCTAAATTATTGCTTTATGATTTTATTGAGTTATAATTTATTTAAATAAAAAAAAAAATATTAAAATGTTATTTAAATATTTGAATTATTTTTTTAATTACAATTTTGAAAACACTACAAAAGTAGTATTTTCTAAAATTACTGCTAGTGAATTATATAATTAATTAAATAAAATAATTTGTCAGAAGAAAATTTTTTTTTGTATTTCAGATCAGTATGGATATTTGTGGAGATAAACTTATTGATATGATTAACAGTGACTATCGTTCAAAAGAATTTGCAGAATATAATGATAATACCTTTTTATCGAATGGCTCACAAGATTTCTTTCATTTGGATTCTTTTGATGATACAGCAAATGATGGAAAAATTGGTTGGTTAAATAGTTCACAACTTCTTAATGTTAGTTCTGATTTTGATACTGATACAGCAATTTATGTGAACCCTGGAACAGTTCTTCCTATTCCTGAACCTGTGAACTCTCCTCTTTTACCTGAATTTCCTTTTACTGAAAGTTTTGCTATAGTGTCATCAGAAAGTCAAGAGTCATCTGTTTCAGCATCAACCAATATTCCAGTAATTTCATCTGATAAGGTATTAGACTCTTCTTCATCTGATGAGACAGTTGCTGCGCCATCTCCGTCCCCTAACACGCACAATATACATACATTTTCTTCACAAGAGAGTGATGCAACTCAAGATAGTGATGAAGGTTCAAAAGTAAAATCTAAAAGTAAAAATGCAAAATCAAATCACAGAGTTCAGGAAATTATATATCCTAAACCAGTTTATTCATATAGCTGTCTTATAGCTATGGCATTAAAGAACAGTAAAACTGGAAGCTTACCTGTAAATGAGATTTATGATTTTATGACGTAAGTAATTGTTTCCATCATTTATAAATTTTAATTTTTTTAACATGCAAATTAAAACCTTGGTCCATTCCAAGATTTTTATTTAGAACAGGAAAATCCATTTAAATTTTTTATTTTTTATTACAGATATATTTATTTATTTTTGAATTTCTTTTATAAAGTTATTTGGAGCAATGAAATTGTTTCTTATGAAAATTTAAATGAGAGTCAATGCTATCTTTTTAATTAACTAGCTAAAAAGCTTCTTATTTCAGAATTTCTTGTTTAATTATTTGTTGCATTATGTTTAATGCAGTTGTGATATATATATATGTGCGTAAAATTGAATAAATATTGCATATAAAATATTTTAGATATACCAACTTGATAAAAGATTTAAACCAACCAAGATAAAAAGTTTTTACTATTACTTTCTTTTGGTATTTTTATTGGGATCAAAATTGTCAAACTGAAAAAAAAAAAAAAAAAGTAATAATAATAATTTTGTAAATGGCATTTTATAAGAAAAAGTTTTGAAAAAAAAAGTCTTATGTAGGACTAGTGAAGTAAATTTGATTTAAACTGACTGAAATTTGATTTTAAAAAAAAAAAAAAGCAAGCATTAAAATGGATATGGAATTATAACTTTACAACCTTTTAAGTTAAAAAAGCTACATTCATATAAGTGTCAGAATCCTTAATATTTGTTACTCATATGATTTTAAAACTGCATAAATTATACTATAAAAATTTGTACTTTAAACAATTTGAAGAATTTTATTAACTTTTACAGTGTCATGTGAAACTAATTTAAAAAGTTTAACTTGTAAAAATATTTTTTAAAAATGCGTTTCAAAATATCTTCTGGCTGATTTAATATTTATCTACTAACATTAGAATGCTTATTTAATTTTAATGAATTGTAGCAGCAAAAATGAAAGTGGTTTTGGAAAATTAAAAATTTGAATAGCATAAAAAAAAATTTAATTTTTGATGAATATTTCGGTTGTAATGCTGGCCTTAATATAATGTGCCTCATTATATTGTGCTTTGCATGTTTTAAGTTTTTTTCCCCTTTGTTTAAAATTTTCATACATGATTAAAGTATTAATAGGAATATTTGCCAGCAAACTTATTTCTCAAACCATGCATATATTTTAAATTTATACTTGCAAGTTATAAGTGAACATGATTAAAAAAAAGTAGACAATATTCTGCTAAACATAGTGGTTAATTTCGTATAACTTTAATTATAGAAACTGATATAAAAGAAAAACAAATTTTGAAAATTTAAATTTTTCTTATTAATTTTTAGAATTTAATGGTAATTTAGATTGGAAAAATCAAAGATAAATTTCATTTTTTATTAAAAGTGGACCGATGATCATCACCCTAGCATGCATATATATATATATATATATATATATGTATGTAAATGAATGTTTGTGAAATTTTTATAATATATTTCTATATATTTTTGTTGTATAAATGCAACACAAGATCAACAAAAGATACTACATGGTACAATTAATATTTGTCCATAATTTCCTAAATTGTCTTTCAGATATTTGATTGAATAATTTCCATTATTAAATGTATTCTTTAATAGCTAATCTTTTACATATTTTTTATTATATTTCATTAGTTTGAACCATGATTTTTCTACATCCTTGTATTTAAAAAAAGATGCACTTTTGTAATAAGCATAAATTGTAATTGATGCATAAGTTGTATATTTTTTGTAATGCATTTTGTTATATCCACTATATTTTATACTATTCCTATGCTTTTTGTCGGAAAAAGTGTTAAACAGGACTAAAGTTGTTTCTGATGATAATATAAATTAAAAGTAATGCTCAGCTAGTAATAATAATTTTTTTTTTTCATAACTTAATGCAAATTTTCAAATTTCATTTTATAATTCTAAACCACTAAGTTAAAATTTTAAATTAGTGTAAGAATTTAGATAAAATTACTTGTTATATCTTATTTGCTTTCATTTATAATGCATTTTCTTTTCTCATTATATGTAATATAACTACATTTGTCCAAATTTTAATTATTAGGTCAAGCATTGGGTTATACCAATGATGTAATTGAATTCTTTGAACACATTTAGATACAAGATTGATATGTTAAAATAAAATAATTATGTGAAGTGAAATTCTTCTTTAATTTATGTGTGGCATGAAGCTATATTGTTAGAAATGTTAAAACTTCATTTGAAATACTGTTGAAAACATTGTACAATTTATTTCTGAAAGTAATAATTTTCATGCTATATTTTTATAAAATTGGTTAGGTTGTAATGACAATACAATCGCATTTTATGAAATTAAATCAAAAATGATTACTGAGCAAATCGTGAGGAAATATAAATATCAGTGAACAAAGTGTGAAATTTTTTATTATTTGAAAGAAAAAATAATTGTAATGCTACTATGTTCTTTACTTTAAATAAGTTAAATTCATATTGAAATGTTTAAACAATTTTATGTGTAATAGGCCAATACAGAATTGTAGTAATATATGAAATAAAAATACTTCTGAGTGATATTCTTTTATTAAAGTCCTGTCTTATTTTTCAGGGAGAATTTCCCTTACTTCAAAACTGCACCAAATGGCTGGAAAGTAGGTTATTTTTATTAATAAGTTGTGTTTTCATTGGATGTATTCTGTTCGTGGAGTATTAATGTGGAGAAAAAACATCTAAACTGTTCTAATTTTAGTTATAAAATTAAAATCATTTGAAAAATTAGTTTATAAATATCAAAATTTAATTACAAATCCTATTAAAACTTTTCTTCTAAATTTATAAATAATCCTAAGTTATTAATCTTGAAATGAAACTTTTAAAAAAATATATATAATGGATTTGTCTTTATTTGTAGAACTCTGTCCGCCATAATCTTTCTTTAAACAAATGTTTCAAAAAAAATTGAGAAGCCTGCCGGAGTCAATTCAACTAGGAAAGGCTTTTTATGGGCTATGAATCCTGCAAAAATTGAAAAAATGGAAGAAGAGCTTCAGAAGTGGGGAAATAAAGATCCTGTTGCTATTAGGAAAAGCATGGCAAATCCAGGTAATTTTAAGACAGTATCTTGACATTAATAAAATGTAATAAAATTTATTAATCATATTCAGTTCACTTTGATATACTATTCAGTTATTTTTTAAGGGAAATCATCTAATTTTTGTAAATTCAAGTTACATTATTATATTTTACATTACTATATTATTTAGTTACATTATTATATTTTACACTCATGTCCATAAATTAAGGATAATTCAGAATCACACAGAAATTGAACTCTAAGATAAAAATTTCACCTGTAGAATTATCACACACATCTTGAAGAAGAATATGCAAATTACTGGAAACCACCAGATGGCGCGGATAGTGCGTCACAATGACGAGAGTGTAAGAGAGGGGTATATAAGGAATGGTGGCAAAGAAATAAAATTGTCCACAAGTGCTTTAAAGCCTTTCAGTGCAATAATCGCATAGTTATAGCACAAAGGAAGCATTTGGATGATTTTTTACGTGGTAGAATTATCGGACGACTGGAATGGGGACATACCCAGCTGGAAGTATCTGAGGAACTTGGAATCGCCCAGAGTGTCATCTCCAGGCTTTGGTAACGATTCCAAGATGATGGTAATGTGAGTAGATGCTACAGCACGGGTCGCCCCGAGTTACAACGCCGAATGAGGACCGGTATTTAGCAGTTACTGCCAAAAGAAACAAACGGAGCACAGCATCAGACCTGTCTCGTCAGCTCTCTTCAGCTACCGGTACGACAGTTTCAAGGCAGACCGTGTACAGACGCTTAGGGCACATTGGTCTATATGCTCGTAGACCTGTCGGATGTGTTCCACTTACCGCAACTCACTGTCACCTGCGATTAACCTGGAGTAGAGAGCATGCATTGTGGACACCGCAACAGTGGTCTTGTGTGTGTGACGTTTTCCGACGAGTCTAGGTTTAGTTTGCAGTCTGATTCTCGCCGAACTTTCATATGGAGAGCGCCAGGTACCCGTTACCACCAAGAGAACACCATTGAACGACACCGTTATGGTGGTGCAGGATGGCTCGTTTGGGGAGGAATTATTCTTGGTTCCAGAACTGACCTGCATGTTCAGAGTGTAATGATGACAGGACACATCTATCGGGATGTCATTCTGGAACAACATGTACATTTGTTTCGGGGAGCCATGGGTGCTGAATTTCTGTTTATGGATGACAACACCCGTCCTCACCGTGCAAACATTGTGAGAGCGTAATGCCTTCAATTGGAGGATATCACCCGTATGGATTGTCCAGCATACTCACCGGACTTGAATCCAATAGAGCATGTGTGGGATATGCTTGGCCGGAATTGCAGCCCATCAACCCCTCCCACCTGTCAACCGGAACTGAGTGCATTGCTTGATGAGTGGTGTAATATTCCCCAAGATCAGATTGATAATTTGATACTCAGCATGCCTAGGCGTTGTAAAAGGCCTGTATTGCATCGTCCCTGGAGACATACTCCATATTAACCATCATACTAACCATGTTATACTGTTTTTTGTTAATAGGTTCTTTTTTAAAATTTGCTCTTTACCTTTTGTTTAATAAATAGACTTTACAAGTAAGTCAAATTTGTTTTGCTTCTGTCTTTCTTTGCCTGAACTTCATTATCCTTAATTTATGGAGATGAGTGTAGATAAATTTGTTTTAAGTTTGAAATATATAATACCCTGTAAGAATGTTTAAAGCTTCAATGTAACTTAACTTATGATTTTGTTTTTTTTTTAGCTGAATAAATTGATAAGTTAAGCTTCATATTTCAATTTTTAAAAACTTGTGAAAAAAATTGGCATTTATTTATATATTTGTTTTGTGGATTAATATTGCATACTAACTTTAATATTTGGAGTTTAGCATTCAAAATTAGTTTTATATATATTAATAAATTAGTTGCTGACAATGAATAAAAAGCAGGCATTTTTGTATAAAAAGTAAGTAACTATTAAAGTTTCACACACATTTCTTGGGCATTCTTTGCAATTTTAAAACACTAAATGGCAATATATAAAATACTTCTGTTAGATTTTAAACTCTCACTTAAGGTGGAGAATTGCCTATTTGTATTTCGACCCTTATTCAAAAGTGAAGAAATATGCTATTTTCAATTTGTTTAACCAAAAGACTAGTTCATTTTGTGTTATTTGAAAATGGAACAAGGTGTGATTTCCAAGAAAAAATTGTGTTATGATGACTTGCATCAATGATTCCCACATTGCATTACTTAAGTAAAACAAATGCTGTAAAAAAAAAAAAAAAAATCCTTATTTAATATTATTTGAAAGTTAATGAATTATGTGAAAAAAGTCTATCATGATTACTAAAAGATGACCATGGGACAATGGCTTCTGAATTACTATAACTTCTGCTGCTCATTTGGCAGAGGGTGTGTGACAGAATTTTGAAAGAACTTTCTAACTAAATACACTACTCATGATGGCATTGAATTGCATAGTATTTTTTATCCATATCAGAAAGGAGGAAAAACGAATTAAAAAATTCTTTTATAATTCTAATTATCCTCTTTTTTTAATTCTTCCAAGTTTTACTTTTTTTCTGAAAGACAGTAAAATTTAAATTAAAATTCTTTCCTTTTTATTTTCGTAAACAATTTGATTCATGTTTTATTTTCTCTTGTTTTCCGTAATAAAAAGCTTTTATTTTATTTATGTTTCTGTTTTATAGACATTTTTTTAGTAATGACTTACGATTATCTTATAATACTGTTCCTAAATATCATATGCCAATATATTTCCTGTAAGAAAATATCCATAATGAAAAAATTGGATATTATACCTGCTTTTCATACATTGCTGATAACATATACTTTTTATCATAAATTTGTTTAAAAAAAAGAAAATTACAGTGTTGAGGTAAACTTCTAACAAAAAAAGGCTTATGTTAGATATCTCTTTAAAAAGAGATAATAATCTTATATATATCATATTTTCTTAATACTAACTGAAGTTTCAACTTTGTGCTGCTTTTGTTGTTTTTGTTTACTTTTGTGCTGCTTTTGTTGTTTTGTTTTGCGCTTTTTTTTGCTGAATAATTTAGAAGCTAAACATTTAATGCAATAATCATATCAATATTTACAGAATATAAAGATTTTATTGAATACAAATATGTTTCTGTTTATTAATGATGTTTTCAATAGAAACTACTTGTGTAGTGATAAAAGTTGAAAAGTTTAATAAAGTAACAATATAATGGATCTTGAAAGCAAGAAAAGTTATTTGTCTAAAAATTGGATCTCTTTTGCAGAATGTTTATTTGAATTTAATATTGATAATGTAATGTTGAATGAATTTTAAAAACCACTGCCTTGATTCACATTATCACTAGTAATTAAATATTCAATATTTTATATAACTAAGTTATCAATTTTGTGAATTAGCCATGAAGCAGTATAAAAGTTGAATAATTTTGTTATAGAAGATGGACGTTTTATCCTTAAGTTTTTTTAACACTTAAGTGGAAATTTATTACAAGTTAAGACTTCCTAAGACTTTAAAGCTGATGTGGTAAAAAAAAGTATAATGAAATATTTTGGAATAAAGAATGATAAAACAGCAATTAACTAAAAATAAATATGAATGCATTGTTTTAATAGTCAATTAATCAAATTGGCAAAGTTCTTTTTATTGTTATTAGTGTTTAAATAAAATGTCAAGTGAGCAGAACGTGTAATGTATTATTTGCCCATCATTATGTAACAGAAAATTTGTGCATACTGATCTCATTTTCTAAATTCATTCTACTAAATGCAATATTTAAAAATTAATGTATTGCTGTAATTAATTAGGCATCTACTGAATATTTTTTTCTAAATTACCTTTTATAAATTTCATCAAAAGTATAAATATAATATAAACTACTTCTATAGAACTTTTTGTAATGCCTTTTATTTCTACCTTACATTTCACACTAAAGATATAGTTTAAACTATTTGTTTGTATATTTTTATCATATGTGAATAAAAAATTTAGTGTATTATGACTATAAAAATTACAGTTTTTCACAAATATCTATGTTGTGTTATAAATAAATAGAAGTTTACAAAGTTGATTTAGCTTAGCTATTAGCTTTATTTAAATAATTAATATATCTATTTAATAATTTCTGATTATTTTTGCATATTAGAACAGTTCATTCTTTTTACTCCTAATGTGATTTATCACAAGTGGTTATTTTTTACAATTAAAGTTACGTGTAAACAATTATTTATTGCATTGTTTATTAATATTAAAGATTAACTAACCATTACTTATTTCAGAACGATTAGAACTTATTGAAAAAGGTGAATTACGAAATACAGATAGTGATGATTCAGATGATATGGATGTTTCTCAAATGGATGAAAATTATCAAGTAGATGAAAGCTGTCTTGAAGAGAATGAAAACGAGGAGAAAACACAGACAAATAACATTGGAGGTGATTTGTTAAATAATGATTATTCTCCACTTGAGCATTCAGCAGATATTGATCCATGTCTTCCTGATTTGGAACTCCAGGTTTGTTTCGTATTAAATGTACTATTTCTTATTAAATTTGTGACACACAGCATATAATCCTTTGAAATTTGTGCGTGTTGTCTTGTATCATCTCCCCTCTTATAATATCTCTTGGATGCAATTAAAACTAGTATAACATATTTTAAACTACAAATTATTCTTTCATTAAAAAACTTCTATTAATAGCATGTATTTTAAATTAGAAAAATTACACGCAGTTAAAGACTTTGATAAAAATCTAAAAAACAAAATGGTGGATGATATAAAATATTAAGATAGTCATAGTAATTCAATCAAGTAAAAATTAAAAATAAATTTCTAACTTACTAAAAAATTATTGGAAAATTTAAAGTATTGAAAGATGTGGTTTTTAATAAATTGTGAAAAAGCTTGTGATGATTGTATTTGTGCTAACAAGATTAATAGTTTTAGCATTGCATTAAATTGTTTATTTTGACTTTTTAGGAATAATTTTTAATTTAGACTTTTTTAATCCACTTCAGATCTACTTATTACTTTCCTTTTTATTCTCAGAAAATAGCATTCTTATATTTTAGAAAGCAGAACTCTTTAATGACTGTATTGCCTTTCAACTTTTGTACATCTTTCCCTTTAATAAAGCAACATCATTCTATTTCATTTTCTGAAACTTATATTTCATTAATACCCATCTTTTTTGCACTAAATGATTTATGAATTTGAATTAAAATTACTTATTAATCCAGTTATTTTTCTGGTAATTTTCATACTCCAGGGGAAAAAAAGTTTCTCCAAAATAATTATTAGGTCTTAAAGTTTTAAAATTTCCTCCCTTCTCCTCAAATAAAAACAAAAATAACATTTTTATAAATCAAAGAACGGTGTGATCACTTCTCCAGGAAAAATTAAGGAACAACTTTTAATATTTTTGCTTCTTTTTCTTACTGCTGTCATTTAATTTGAAGTATAAATCTGGTGTTGTGCTTAGATGGCAGATTGAAAACTTTTGAACTTTTACTGGAGGAGCTTGGACTTCATCTTCTGTGTCATCCATTTTTAATTCCAGGTGAAGCTCCATCAAAAATTTCTGCTATCTCTAGTTTAAATTTTTAGTACATCTCTTTATTTTTCTTTGGAATTTTATTTGCTGTCACATTTCGATTGTATTGGAACCATGAATTTACCAACCACTAAGTAAAAAAAAAAAAAAAAAAAAAAAATGGCTTTCCAGGTTCATTTCTGGATTTAAAACCCTGCCTTATAATATTCCATTTGCTGTTCACAAATGATCTGCCCCCCCATGCACTTATTGTATTTTTGTCACCACAGAAGGATATAGTATTACATTATATTTACGATTTTTTTTTTTATTAGCTTTTTCATGGTTTCTTTCTGAACATTACCACAGCAAAGACATTACTGTCAGCCAAGTGCGAGTTCTGGATGAATTAATGAAGTTGAATGCCCTTGCTAAGTTTCAAAATCCATTATTAGGCCTGTTGACTTACAAATAAAATTTTTAACTCCAACAGGTCGTGGTTTGTTTTTCACATACTATTTATTTGAGCAATGACCGTCATTTGCTCATCTAGGGAGTATGTTCCATGATCACATGGTAAAAAAAAAACTGAAGCATACTTTTCAAAGCGTCATGAACAGGTTGAATCTTCCACAATTTGCATTCATTTACAATTTCTGGAAGATTATTAATGTTCACAACATGTAAACAGTAACAAACTTGACTCTGAAGTGGCATGTTCATATGATAAATTTAAGAACAAAATAAATATCATATAAGTTATATTTTGTCTTATATTCCACTCATTTAAACCTTAAAATTACAATTTGTATCTAAGCAATTAAAAATAAATTGATATTTACCTATATTATATATATGGTCAAGCTGTTTCAATTGTACTTGTAAGCAAGGCTTTTTTGTTCGAAGACTGAAATTCGAAAATAGATTGAAAGTACAATTTGTTGACTAAAAATTATACAATACAGTTTTAGTTTTGATTGTTTGATTCAAGCATCTATTATTACATAGCTAAAATTTCAGTTCATGTCTGATCCCTGCAATCGTATGCTTTAAAGCGTAAAAGGATATGAGATTATTGAAATCGTCTTTAATCTGCAAGTTTGTTTCAATTCTTAATTTTTATCAAGTAAGAATTATTCTGTCTACTTAAAAATTTTCAAGTTTTCAAGCTGTGATTTAATAAAAATAAACGATTGCACAAGCTTCATTTTAGAAATAAATTTATAAACACACTTAAAGAAATAACTAAGACTGTATCAATAACAAAAAACCTTAATTTACATAAATTTAAGAAGCCTGAGCCTTGCAGAATGTTATTGTTGAATATATGTTTTATTTTCACTTGAGATGTTTGTGTGAAAGAAAATATTCAATTTTAGTATAATAAATTATTAATATTATAAAATATTTTAAATATTCAATCAAAGTAAAACATGTGAGGTAGTGCTAATTATCACAATTGGGGAACATTCAGTTAATAGAATATTATATTTATATTAACAGTTAATATTTTTACAAATTTCAGAAAAACATGTGGGGATTTTGTGATGAAGGGTTACTTCTCCATGATAATCCCATGAATCCACTTTCACCCAAGAATTCAGAAACAATGAATGAATCATCTCCTGTGTCATCTCCGTCCTTGGAAAATTCTTATATGACAAATTTTTTCGTATAAAAGTGCATATGCGTCTGCTACTGATTCTAGTAAAAGTCGAATGCGAAGAAACTCTTCCAGCCATTCTAGTTAGTGTAAGAACATGGTACTAAAGTTTATCATTTTAGAAGCTTTTCCTTTTTCTCTTTCATTATTTGTTAGTGCTTTGACATTTTAAAATACCATTTAATTCATATTTTTAAAATTAAATTCCTTAATTCCACAAACAAATTTGATTACTTTTTAATTAATTATGGTTCCTTCAGAAAATTAAGTTAATAATAAAATGACTATTGCCAAATTGCACATAAATTTTTAATATTTAACTAAATTTTTAATATAATATGTTCAATTTAAAGAGTGAAGCTGCTTTTATGGTAATCAAGAATATTTATATAATTGGTGAATAATGCATGATAAAAAAATTTCTCTAAATTGATAGAGATATATTTTTCTTACTAATTATTCTTGCTTTTTGTTGATATTTTGACATTAAAAAATTTTTTTTTATTGATAGTAAATCATTCAGTACCTTAAAAAGTTGAAATTTTATTAAAAACAATCACAATTGCAGCTTAATGCTTTTCTGAAAAACAGAATTTTATTTGAATATTATTTAAAAAAAAAAAAAAAAAACCAGTTTTGTTTTTAATTTTGATATGGAAATAAGTTAATTGAAAGAAAAAAGAATGCATTTATTGACATACCTTGATAATTTTATGTAGACATCGCTTTGATATACATAAAAATTAGTGTTTTAATATTGGTTTTTAAAAAAAAATTATTTTTTTATATGAGTACTAAATATTCTACATAGAAAAAAAAAATGCTTTATATAATGCAATTGTTCACTTATCTGTTGTCTTTTTGATTTATTTACTTTTTATGTACATACATTTTTAATTTATACTTTCATGTCTTTAATGAAATCACAACCTATACCAACATTCTGTCCATGTCTTATAATTCTCTGATTTTTGTCAATTAGATGAATAATTTATAAAAAAATCATTAAAAAAAAATTTTTTTAATTGAATTTAAAAACAATTTTTCTTTATACCATTATATGTTATTATTTTTTTTTTAGAAATATTTTGTATGGCAGATATTTGCTTTAGGTAATGTTATTACATTCTTTGATTTTTATTAAAGGTAGGAACCATGCATTATTCTAAAACTTTTTTTCATAATTTGTTTTTATTAAAATATATTTAAGTATATATATATATATATACATATTAATAAAAATTTGCTTCAATAAAAAGTTAGATTTGAAACAGTCACAGCTTGTGGTTTTAACCACCACACATTGATATTGCATAACAGTGAATTACTTGAACAATGTAAAAATGTTTTAAATTTTTATTGTTGGGTTTTCTTGAAGCGATTGAGAGGTAGATCCTACTACTATGGCCAGCTAACATCTTAATTATGATTCATATGCTGTATGAATCTTAATCAAATCAGTGGCAGACACTGCAAGACATGGACTTTTACAAGAAAGGGCATTACTGTCCCAATAAACGATCAATAAGGTTATGGAAAGCATGTCCCATTATCAGTTTGCATTTTAAATGAAAGTTATTGTGCATTATTATGTTTAATTATCATTAAATTTTTTTTTATTCCAAATTTGGCTGTTGTAACATGAGGACTATATCTAGCTTATGTTTATTTGCTATTTTTAATATGTAATTTTAACCAATATTTTTTTTTTTTTTCTAATTGTCCCTTAAATTCATGAAATTTTTATGTTAATTCTTTGGTGCTGACATTTTTAGTAGCATTGTATTTTAACTTCAACAATTACCATATAAATATCTACAGACTTGTGTGTGTGCACATTTTAATATATGGAAATGTTTGTGCTTATTCTAATGGTTTGATATATTCAAATTTTCATATATGGTATGTATCAACACTATTATGTTATACTAATATTCCCTTGTAGTTTAAGCTACTTTTATATAAAAAATTGGTTTGAAATTTTTTTTTTTTTTTTTTTGAAGCAAATTATATATATATAATATAATTTGTGTTTGAAAATTTTAGAATGCTTGAATACACTAGTCCAAAAACTTGTTTTTTAAGTAATTTTTCCCCCATTTACTATTAATTTCCTGCCAGGCATAATTTTTTGACCTGAAAAATAAATCTTGGATTATTCGCAACTGTTCTTTTTTTATGTCCCATATACTAATAAAATTCTATTTTTATATTTATGGCATAAATGTTTTATTTATAAATGTTTTCAATTTTAAAAAGCATTTTGAGCATATTATTTACAATATTGTTATAGTCATGTAAAAATTTAGAAATTTAAGATGATAAAGCAGGAAATATAAAGAAATGTGTTTAAGAACTATGGTGAAAGTAAAAGAAGAGACATTTTTCAAGGATTTGTTATCTTCATATTTAATAGAAAGATGGAATCTTTTTAGTGTCAGATTAATTATTAACTTGACTTCCTGTGAAGCATTTGAATTTGTACCTGGTAACATCATTCCAATGCTTTTTCAGCTATTAGTACACACTGATATATTTAAGTGTGTCATATTTTGTTTGATTTTATAAGTCATCCAAAACTGTTATATTTTCTTTTTTCGCACAATGTTTTGTCAACTTTTTTTTTGGCAAAAAGCATTTTTAGAGGCAGTGTTTCAAAATTTATTTTTATGAAACTTCCAGGGGGAAAAAAAAAAAAAAAATATATGTACAGAGTGTAATCAGCAGTTTATAAACTACACCCCTGAAATTTAAAAGATAATGCAGAAAATGAAATTATCTTTATAAAATTTAATTATTAATGTTTCATTAAATTGTTTAAGCAATTCAAAAGTTTTTTTTTATGAATACTAATTTTTTGTCTACTTGCAATAACTTCTAGATTTTTTAATTTTTTTTTCATGACTTTTGAATTACTTTAAATGTCAGTAATTGAATTGTATTTTCATGATATAACTAAAAATGTTGTGTGCCAAAACAAAGTCATTTGAATCATACAAATATTCATATTAATATAGAAGTGTAAAAATATCTGAAAATGAGAGCTCTAGTATTAAGTGTTTGCCAATTTGTATTAAGATTCTTAAATTAGTTTTGTATTGAGTATTATTGCAAGTATTTAATGTTTGATTTTCTTAGTTTTGTTTAATAAGTATTTTTAGAAAAATAATTGGCAAAAACGATTATAAACCTGGAGTATATAATTAAATTTAATAATGTAATTTAGAAATTTTTTACTTGTAAACAAATATCTGTGTTCAGTTTTAATAATTGACAAATTTATGATAAAACCATCTGGATTAATTTACAATGTTAAATGTTTTTATTTTTAAAAATATTTTAACTTTTAAATAAAGAACATTGTTCTAATTTCATATTTAGTAAAATATGAAAAGCAATAGAGACAAAATAAAATTATCTTTTCTCTGCCTGTTTGTATGTTGGTCACTCATGATGTGTGTTGTTTTTATTCTTTTTTGTATTTTCCATTTTCATTTGATGAGGTTTTTAGTAAAACTTAGGTAGGGTTTATAATATTAGAGGCATTATTTTTTACTGTATTATGTTTTTTTTATGATTGTTTCTGTCAGCATGTGTCGATATTTCTATATTTGTTAAAATGTATGTTCAAATCCTAAATATTGTGATGTGTCAGCTTTATATATATTTATTATATAATTATAAATATATATATATGCATATACGCATCACCATGTCGCACAAATATACCAATGTTTTAAATTTTTTAAGTTAGCTTTTATAACTTGCAAAATATTGAGTTATACCTTTTAACAATATTTATTCAATTTTTTATTGTAAGGTCTTTTTTTTTTTTTTTTATTTCATTTATAAATTGTTCTTTTTAACTATTCAGTTGAAGACAAAGGAATATATAAACAAACCCATGTAATAATAATTAGATTATTGATTTCTACTTAAATTTTTTAAATTACCAGCAATTTGGCCGTCATTTAAACACAAGAAACATACTATTAATATTAATCCTTCAGGCTGACTTCTTGAGTGTATTTGTATTTTTCAGTTTGTCAATAGATGATGGCTAAAAGCTTTTTCCCCCTGCTTGTTTATTGCTTGTAAAAATGCATTTTTTGCTTTTATTTAATGCTGTATAAATAAAAATTACTAACTGCCATCTCCATGTGTATTAAATGTAAGAAATTTCCATTTCTTTCTTATGTAAAAAAAAATTTTTCGAGAAGACTGATTTTAACTTTTTTTTTTTCCTCCAAATTTTGCTACTTTTATAATCTGTTGTCTTTTGAATTTTTAATAAATATTTACAAATGCAGAAATGCTGACCATTATGAATAATTGTACTAACAAGATGCCATGAATTGTCCATGATTTATTTGATTGAAACATAGTATATATGTTTAAAATGTTACTGACTAAAGCAGTAGTGCATACCTCCTAATTTCTGAGAAAGTTGAGTTTAAAAAAAGTTTAATTTCTTGTATATGGTCAAATATCCCGTCTAATTCCATAGTTTCTCTTTTTTTCCTAATTGCAGATATTTTTATTTTTCACAAGTGAATTTGTTTCATTTAAATTCTGTTTTTTTTTTTTTTTTTTTCCATTCCAAATTTAATTTCATGTTATGATGGAATATTTTTATTTAGTTTGGATTGTTACAATTAAAAGTAATTAATCTATACGTAGCATTTGAGAATAGTTCAAAATAAAAAAAAAGGCCATGTAAAAAAAGAAAAAAAAAAATATATAAAAATAGTAGGCTTTTAGTAAAATGTATTTTAATTTATGGAATTCTGTTATATTTGTAGTGATTTTTTTTTTTTTTTTTTTGTTCTAATGCAGCTTGCAAACACTTTAGACAGCTTGGTCTTTGATGCCTTAAGGAAAGCGTTGCACAGACGTACTCACTTTGAATTACTCAGGGGCGCGTGCAACTTGAAGATAAGCCACGGACGCGGAGTAACAATGCCCCCGCAATGCTCTATGATCATATTAGACCGGGACCTACGGTTTAAAGTGGAGTCCGAAACACAACACACATCCATGACACTGCCGGGACTCGAACACGAAACCTGTGGTACCGAGCGCTAGCCACTCAGGCCCTATATATTTGTAGTGATAGAAGGAATAAAAATTGGGGGAAAAACATAACCACCACAGCAGATTGGTAGACATAACGAGTTGTTTAGCAGACATTAAATAAAAAATCATTCAAATTTTTTAAATCTCATTTTATTTAAAATTTGGAAGCTCAAATTACTGCTTTGGTCATTTAATATTCTAGTCGTCACCTATAGTTTCTATAAATTAAATAAAATTATTGTGAGACAGTTTTATTTTTCCTTGTAAGTTAAGAATATACATGTTTGATTATTCAATGTAAGAACTAGACATTTATATATGACAGAATGATTTATATATAATATAGAACATTAGATTAGTTTTATGCAGCACTTTGCATCTCTATAAAAGTTATTTGGTGATAAATAACTGATTTAAAAATTTCTATCAAAAAATGTTAAAATTTCATTCTTTTACTTAAAGAATTTCATGACGTAATCCAGTATAAATAGGGGAGAATGATGATTATATCTATTCTCGAAATAAGTAAAAATTGTGGATATTACGAAGCATAGGTAGATGCTTATGGGCTCAGTCAATAATAAATTTCAATATCTTTTGGCAAAAGTACTTTAAAAGAGGTTTGATTATTTGTAATGAGTTTCAATTAATGTAATTAAGTTATTCAAATTTTTATGGTGAAGGGTTGATTAAATCAATCAATCAATTTATTTTAGATTATTTTTAATGTGAAGTAAAATTAATATAATTCCTTATAGTTACCGTTAAATGATTATAATTGCCATTTAAAATGGTTTCACAGTTATATTAAACTATAAAGCCATTTTATATTTTAATGTGCTCTCACTATTAAAAAAAAAAAGCTTTTATTCATTATATTGTTGCTTATTATATGAACTAGTTGCTAGTGAGAGTAAAATTGAAAATAATATGATTACTAAATATTATGTACGTGGGTATTATAAAAATTTACTGATTATCTAAGGTCTTCATTTTTTAAAATAAAATTTGAATTTAAATACTTCTAAATATTTAGCTGTAAATAATTTTTTCATTTATGTTTGTGATTTTTTTTTTTTTTACGGAAACAATGACTGAAATTAAATAAATTGTGTTAGTAATGCAAACTTTTAATATCTTAATTTGATTAATAATTGTTTAATTATTTTGTGGCTCATTCTATTTTAGTTATTTCTTTTTTTTTTTATGCTTTTATGTAAAAAGCTATTTAATCGTGGCTATTTATTTATTTATATGTTTGTGTTTTCATCTTCACTGTAAACATAGATGCAATGATAAGCAGGCATCAAATTCATTTGTAATATAGATAATGCTGAAAATTTTGTCTATCAGTATTTTTCAAGTAACTACAACTGTAAATAATGTCTTATTCTCAGACTATAAAATCAATTTGTATATAGCTATTTTGTGATGATCATATGTGTATAATTGTAGTATGATAGTTATTATGGATGATACAATTCTATTATTAATTTATTTGAGCTCTTAAAATGTTTTTATACTGTATTTTGCACATAACCTTTGCACTCTTGTATCAAAATAGAATAGTAAAATTTTATCTTTAATTTGGTGCATAAAGAATATGCAAATTGAATTTCTTCTACCAAACAGAGATGAATTGTTTGATTGCATTAGTGTTAGAATTGAAAGCAGATTCTCTGTAATTAAACTATTTAATTCTTGGAGTGCTAACTGCTTATATTTTTTACTCTTAAAATATCTTTAATTTTCTTCATAATTCTTTTTTGGTGCTATTTTATTTTGCTATTAATTTTTTTTTTAGCCATATTTTTCATCCAATATTATCACAAATTTGTTATAAATTCAGATATTAATTTTTTCAAAACAATTATTCATCCAGATAATAACCTAACTTTCCAGAAAAATGTTTATTTGACTTGTAAATTCTTATTAAGAGTATACATCAACTTTTAAATTTTTACTTTTTCCACCAGCTTATTTTAATTTGCTATTGATATAAATCTACACTATAAAGAGGTAATACCTTTTAATATGTTCAAAAAAATTATCAAAATCAGTACTGATTCATTCATGAGATGATTTGTGTTTTGATATTTTTCATAGAATTGAAAAGATGAATTTCAAATAAAAAATTTCTTATTAATATGTAATAAGGAAAAAGACTTATTTTGGTGTAAGGTATTATCAGCAATTATACAGTTTCTTTAGCATTTATAAATCGGATTCTATTTACTTGATCCTACATTTAAAATGAATTCCATTTTGGTGATCCTGTTTATTCCAATTTTATATATCAGTATTTAATTGATTATCCATCATGCCACTCTTTGTTATTGTTTTTAGCATCAATATTGCTTTCTATTAAATTTTGCAGATTGCATGTATAATCTACAACTATATAATTTCATAAACAGATAACATTTCTTACTAGCATGTTTGAAATTGAGTGAATATTTCTGAAACCATTCTTTCCTCTGTTTTTTAAAGCTTAATATAATGTATGTTAATTCAGTATCATGTTTTTTCAGCAATTTAATCATTTTAAGTTCTCAGCATTTGGCCTGGTGACTTTTGGCATTTGAGCATATCTAGTTAACAAAAAAATATAATAGTTTTATAACTACCAATATAATGTCACATTAAAATTATTTTTCAGTGAATAATGCAGTGGACTGGAGTAGAATTGCAAAACAATGCATCAGCATTTAAAATCCCAAAACTGTTTTAAAGACTTCTCATTGTTAGAGTGTCTGTTGCAATTTGTTTGGTTTATTGCTTTTTAATTTTTCACACATTAGGGCTAATCAGACAGGGACCTACAGTTTAAAGGTCCATTTGGCCATTGCCAGTTGTAAAACTAAATGTCTTTTTAATTGGTACAGGATATTTTTTAAATATGTATCAAAGGTTTTTATGTTTCAACCCATAGTCATATTGTTTAGTGCAACAACATCCAATAGTTCTTTCACTTCTAGCTTATTTGTTACATAATAAACAACTATGTTAGGTGTTTAATTTCAACGTCCATGGATTCCTCAAATTCCACTTTTTATCTTCTCCTTTTCCACATAGCATAAATACTTATTTTTAGTGTGACTCTTTAAAAGAAAATAACTTAATGTTTTTTTTTTTTATATATAATTAACATGAAATGTTAAGAAGTACTATTTAGTTGCATGCTTATTATGCACTAATGTGCTGTTAAGTTTTAAATATTGCAGTTGTATGTTTATTCTTAGCCATGAAATAGCTTGACAAATCACATATGCTAAAAACTTCTGTTAGAAATTGGATTAAGTTGATTAAGCAGGGGTGGAAACTAAGTAAACATGAAAATATTGAACTGATATTTTCAGTAAATTTTTCATTTTATTACCAAGGATATATACATTGACTCTTTCAAATATTCCTTTCCTGAAATATGGCTTCCAATGGTAGGGCAGCTAGGGATTCCTGTGCTATATAAACAACCTGCACCACACAGGTGCAAAAGTAAGGAAGGGGCATTTCAAGTTCAGTTTCAGAAAATTTGGCATCTACAACACTCCGTCACTATTTTTTTTTTAAGGATAACTATACAGGATTTGCTAATTAGAACTTCATGCATTGATTGATGCTTTCCCCCTGTATTAAATCACCCCAAATTTAAAAAAAAAAACAAAGTCATATATTATGCAGCTACTTTGAAAAAGGTGGAAGAGACGACCACAAGCCACAGGTATCTCGGGTCTCCAACACGATATTCTTGTTAAAAAAATGCAATTGATATTACTTATCTTTAAAAAATAACCCCTCAAAAATATCCTTTTAAGTTTTTTTGTAAAAATAACAGTATATCCAATAGTTGATCGCTTGAAAAAATAAAAACGCTGCTAGATTTTTTTTTGTTTGTTCATGTTTCTAGCAATGGCAAAGTAAAAATTTAAAAAAAAAGTTTAACCAAAATCTGTCCACCTAATGCTTAATCTAGTTACTCTAATATCATTAAGTTATTCTGATGTTTATAATTGATGTATTTATAGTTGTGGCAATTATAAAATTCTGATGGAACAGTCTTAAGGTTGCCAAATTATAATATATATAATCATAGTAAAAGTTTGTTTTTGCATAATTGATAAAAATATTAAAACATTAAGTGCAAAATTGATTTATGTCTTGTTAAACTGAAGAAGTAAAGGGGGCTTATGCTTGAAATAATTTCAAGAATTCAATCAAGTGGTCGTATATAGGTTTGACTTAATAGAGTTCATTTAAGCATATCGGAGCTGTAGATTTTATTCTGATGTATTAGATTATGTAACATATGACTTTAGACTTCTAATTAATGATTAAATTTTTTTATTCTAATGAGCTTTTGAAATACATACATTAATGAATTTTTATCTTTTAAAGCTTTGTAATTATTAATTTAGGCAAATATATTCATTGCATTTTTAATAATAAATACTTGTAATAAAATTCAGGTATTTGTTTCATTGATTGCATTATACATACATAACAGATAATAAATTTTATTTAGAAACTAGAAAACTGTTGTCATGAATATTGGGCTTATACAATTTTTAGTTATGTTGAATTATTTAATTTTAATGCTATTCAGATATATATATATATATATATATAAAGCATGTAATATTCTTTAATTTATGTTATGACAATATTTGAGTTATTTTATATTTTAATTTATTATGCCCTTCTAAAAACTCATTTTATGTTTTGATTATTTGTATTCATTTATAATGAGAAGATATACTAAATGATTCTATGGATTAAAAGAATTTTAATGTAAAAAATTTCAATACAATATCAAAACTTATTATTTTAGCAGAAACCAGACATATTCAATGAATATATAATATTAACAAACAGTACTATATATTACACTCCAGCAGTATACAATTATTCTATTAAAAGTATTGAGCAGGATTAGCCTCATCTGTGTTCTTTGTTATATTCGTGTTGATATCATATAAAAAATATTCAATTTTAAAAGGTTTTTTATCTTTCATTTATATCTGTTTTTAAGATTTAACTGTATAAATTAATATATTTTTCAATAATTTATTTTCAAGTTCCATGTATGAATTGTATACATGGAACACAGAAATTTGATATGAAAACTTTGCAAAGGAGCATTGCTATTATTTTGTGTTGGTTTCATATGAGTTTTTAAAATTTTTTTATGAGAATTTTTGTAGTCAATTTATTGTTCCTCTCATGTATTTCATTTTATCATTAATTATATGGAACAAGAATATAATATCATGAAATGGCATTACTAATTAAAAAAAAATATTAATGCACATTATGGTGGGTATATGATGTTTGATTCTATTTTTAAATGTAAAATTTCTTCAAGTCATGTATTCATTCATATAAAGCTTAAAAAAATAGTTTAAATCAGTTTGTACTCAATTATAATGGGAGACAATTTATTAAATTTATTCTGTATAAATGTTTCATATGATCATGTGA
The DNA here is from genome assembly GCA_021605095.1 of Caerostris extrusa. NCBI lineage: Eukaryota > Metazoa > Arthropoda > Arachnida > Araneae > Araneidae > Caerostris > Caerostris extrusa. Next base: position 82,373 of record BPLR01001976.1, read on the forward strand.
AAAAATAAATTTTTTTTTTTACCTTTTATTTATGAAACTAGTTTTTCTAACTAAACACAACCTCAGTAAATTTTAAAACATTATTAAAAAACAAATTTTTGAAATGATGTTTATTACAATTATTTACATCTACTCACCATGGGATGATTATTTTTTTTACAATTAACGAAGAAAAAAAATTGACTTTTTTAATGTTTCTAATTTATCAACAGCACTAAATATAAAATACAAATTTTTAATTTCATATTAAGAAGATATACACATATCATGTTATGGTTATGTTTTGTATCTTTAAATGTGACAAAGGTTATATAACAGGTAATTCATCAGTCAGATTTTGAATAATTATCTGTAATAATTTATTTCGGAAACTATAAGAAATGTAAATAATTTCAGTTCAATTATCTTAATATTTTATTGTAATGACAGGCTGTTTTATTAGATAAGTTGTCACATATTCTATCATTGTTTAATTTTGCATTAATTATTAATGAGCTTATAATGCATGTATATATTTAACATATGAAACAATATTAGTAGTATATAAGCATTATGATCAGTTAAAAATTAACAGATGAGATAATGGGAAAAAAATATTTATTTATTAGCATGCTTTAACAATTAAGCAATGGTTATAAGTTTTGTACCTTTAAACACATAGAGAAAATGATGTAAACATTCTAAGTTTGAAAATTCATATATAAATAATAAAAGCTTACCTTAGTGCTAACATATAAAAAAATTGATGAATATCTTGAGATTATTAAATTAAACATAAGGATTTTTACTCTAACTTCTCAGAGCAATGGGTTTAAAATTATTTAATAAACTTACAAATGTAGAAATGAAAGCAGATTTTAATAAATAAACTATAGTAATACATTGTAGTAAAGTTGTACATTTTATCACTGTGAGGGTGCTATATCAACTAATTCTATTTCAACATTCTTCAGTATCCATTGATGATCACATATTTCCAAGGCTTCCCATTCAGCCTGAAAAAGGGAGAGGGGTTAATCTCAGGAAAACAATTTGAAACAACATGTTAATAAACCTTTTAACAGTAACATTTTATTCAAACTATTATGGATTTACTTTTAAATGTAAACTAAGAAAAATTAATCATCAAAAATATTTTTCTAATTTAAAAAAAATTGATCGGATACGGACCTAGTAAATGCTTCTGACATAATGATTTGCCCACTCTAGTTAAAATTTTAATATTGTAAAAATAAAAACTTGAAAAATTCGTTTACAAAGAATTTTTGTACTGTACTACCAAAAGTTATATGTTTTTAAATACAGAATCTTGGCCATTTCTAATAACTCATGACAGGAATTTAAAAAGATAAATTATTCTTGACAAAGCGGTAATGAATACATTGCAAACACACCACTGCATTTTTCCACACTGAGATAAACCACTGCATTTTTTTTAAAAGCAATCATCTTTCATAATAAGAATATATGCAAAATTTTCTGTCATGAAGAATGGGGAAAGAAACTGTTCTTGAGCTTAAATATGCATGCGTAAATCTCAACAAATTAAATAAAAACCAAGCATTTTCAATGCTATAATAGTAGCTTTATGTTATATTTATGTGTTGTATCATAACTTGCTATGGCTTGAAGAAATTTTCTACACCCAGCAAGATAATAATCCCCTTTTCAATCATTAAGACATGACAGCTCTACTGTAATCTTTTAACCGAAGAAAAAAAATATCTTAACTCTAAATTAAATAAGTAAAACCAACTCTCCTGAAAGTGTATATGATAATCACAGAAACTACAATAATACAAACCAAAGGATTTCAAAAAATAGAGATCGCAATCCTTTATTAATCTTTTATATTTGAGAGCTATTTATGTAATCAACACCAGTTTCGTATTGCAGGAGAAAGTCTGAACAGAAGATGAGTCATTAACATGTTGAAAAGTTTGATTGCTTAAAAAAAAATTTATGTAAATGTTTAATCAAATTAAGAGGTGTATTCTTTTAGAAATATGCCTCCTATTCTGTTCTTTAAGACAGTAGAGGAGGAATTAAGAAAGTGTGCACTCATGAAATGCACAAATAATTTCATTGTATTATTTTATTTAAAAAAATATGTTAAACTAAAATATTTAAATTTCATTAAATATCTTGTTTTACTTTGCCATAGCTGAAAAATTGGAGAAGTACAAATAATCACTTTACCAACTGTACACATAAATCTATGATTTCAATAAACTCAGTAATTTTATACCTTAAAAGCTTGTTTAGGATCAGGTGGCATTGCCATGGCTGGTGCTGACATTTGATCTTGCATGGCTCTAGTTTGATCAGCAGCTTTATTTGATAGAAAAGAAATATATATATATATATAAGATTCTAAATAATTTTTTTTTAAAAATTAAGCTTTGATAGTATCATTGTTCTTATCAGCAAATTATAGAAATGAACATTTTAGATAATTTACAAAACTTGTAAGACAAGAGTATATACTTTATGATATTCATTTTACTTGATTTTTAAATAGAGATGAAATAAGGTATAAGTAAAGAACACAAAAAAAATTATTAAAATAACCATTAACATTGGCATAAATGGTTTTAATTTACAAAATATTAATGTTTTAAAGGATATTTATGTAATAAAATAAAACAAGAAATCCTACACAGATGGATATTGAATTGATAATTCATAACCTTCACTGCTGGTCATGTGAGAATGTGTTGACAGTTATTGCCCTGCCATTTAAATGGGTGACTATCAGGCCGTATATCAAGTGACTTACTTTTATAACAAATATGATTGAAAACTGATAATAAACAAGATTATGTGTATCAAACTGATTACTAAATAATATTTAGGCCTTTCTTATAGAACAGCTTGATTATGTGATGTGTAATAATAAAAATAAGTAACAAAATGCATTATTTTTGTATATTTTATCACTGCAAATATTTAATATATGTCACATGAATTTTTATAAGTTGGTTATAATGATAGTACTGCAAACAATATTTTTAAACATTTTATTTGTTAGTTCACCTTCACATTGTCGTAATAACTAACATCAACTTGAGTTCTCATCCGAATAAATCAGCCAACAAATTTTGCAATTTCACCATAAATGCAGTCTAATAAGCTTCTAATATTTCTCTTTTAGGCAGTGTAAAGACCCAGTAGAACTACTATCGCTACAACTCATGCAACAAAAATTTTATTAATAATTAATAAAGCTATAAATTTAAAACCACATGCCTTTACAACTAGCTTTTAACCTTTAATCCACACAAATTTGCTGTTTAGCGTTGACAGGCTTGATCTGGTGTCAATGCTAAAGGGCAAATTTGGGCTCTGCAAAAGATCAAGCACTGGTGCAAGATTAGCAAAGGCTGTTTAAAATAAGAAGTGACTGGAAAAAAAAATTCCCTTACTTTCTATTACATATTGAATATGCTCGGTTATGAAAAAACATACTAATTATATATCTTTTAAACATTAAATATACAGAAAAAAAATTGAGTGAGGGAAAAGGAAGCAAATCATTTGAATATGTATATATAAGATTTTGATTATTTGATAAGTAAGATTTTTGAAAGTAAAAGTAAATGTTAATAATACTTATTTTCTATGAATTCAGGCCTTGAAGAAAATAATTTGCTACTGGTTTTATTTTTAGAATTGGAAAAAATTGTGAAAAATTGTGATGTTTTGTAGCCTTAACCTTGAGTTTGCACCAGCATTTTCTGGAGAACACAACACCCATTTGTCATTATTCTATGAATGAATTGAACAAATAATTTCTGTTCTCAGAAATTATTTACATTTTGAAAATGAATTATCTTTTCATTTTAAGAGTTTGTATGAAGTTTTGCATAAAATTGGGGGAAAAAATAACTTTTACTGAAATATTTCAAAGGTTTCAATAATAAGCTTATGGAGACGATTGTTTAAACTGAATCCAATTCTACAAAGCATACTAATTTTCAAATCAAACTGAAAATCAAAGAAGTTTCCTGAACTTCTACAGACTACTAAAAGCAATGCAAATCAGTATCCGGGCCCCATTCTACCATCATCTTATCTTCATGCTAAGGAGACATGTGCTGTGATTCATGTAAATTATCATTTAGTTGTTTTGAGATTGCTGAAAATCAAGGCTTCAACAAAAAGTTCACAAAAAAAAAAATCTGTAGATATATCACACAGCAATAAAGTTGTGCATTAACTCATGACAGATGCAGGAAAAAAGAGAACTATGTTGTAGTTAGAAGTTGCAACGTTGTTCAAATACCGATTAAAAGCTTTTAAATCTTTTTAATGGCTGGACCATTATTGTCAAATGCCTTTCCCGCTGAAAGCATGCCAAGGTATATTGAATACAAAGATGGTGTTGAATACCTTATTTGATTGATAATGAATTGTTTCTCAGTTTGTTAAACAAGGTAAAACAATCAAAATATATTTTTACTCGGATGTTTAAGAGGTGTTTAAGGGAAGCATTGGAAGAGAAGATGCCAGTAGTTTTGAGAAACAAGATTTAGATGCTTCAAAATGATCAAGACCTAGTTATTTCTTATCCATGAATTGTTGGCCAAATGCGAGGTGATGTCATTATGTGGCTTCCTTATTCTCCAAATTTTGTTGACTTTTTTTTTTTTTTGTATGAAAAATTGAAGTATACTATGAAAAAATGAGTATTAGATAATTTGCAAGAGATTTGCAATTGCAACTTTCATATTATTCCACAAAGAAATTAGAAGAAGAATTCCCAATCGAAGACAGCTAAGAGCTGTAAATATATAAGTAAGGAGAGTATTTCAAAGGTGAGTTGGATCAAAATGTACTCTTATGAATTATTGATTTTACTTCAGAAATTTAGTTTCTTTTTGGACAGGTCTCACATATAGACATATGTTGTAGTATTAACTGAATCTTAAGCCCTATTTAAATTAATTTATTTAAAACTTTCAATACAGCCTATTAAACTAAATTTTTACATTCATCTGAACCATTATGCTATTTAAATACGAAATTTTTAGTTTTAAATGAAAATTTTTGCATTAATTTAAAAAATCATCAAGAAAATAATAATAAACGAACCTGACTTGAATGCTAATAAAAATATAAAACACATATAAAAGATTGATTAAAAAATGAATTCCTCTTTATAAATAAAGAAAAAGCCACAACTAACCTGTTCTCCCCAATGCTGTAAATCACAAATAAAAAATATATGTTTTTCTTAAATAAGTATAAATAATTTCTTTATGCAAAATTAAGCACCATTAAAATTTCAACAATGCTCAATAAAAAATGACTAACCTGTTCTGGAAATGGCTAAACAAAGATAAAGATAAACAATAGTACAAAAATGTTGAATAGAATGAAATGAATTGAATACGATTAACAATTTTTTCGGAAAGAAATAAGTGAAAATATTGGTGACTGATTTCTGTTATGAATTCATGTTTCCTTTTACTTATACAGAGTATAGAATTTTAGAATTGCCATCCCTAAATAAAATATAATAAATTTACTAAAATAAAAATTTCAAAAATCTTCAAAGAGATATTTCTTCTTTTTTGTTATACATACAAAGAGATTATTTCATACTAAAAAACATTCATACGGGCAAACAATCCATTCAATAAACAAGTGAATGATTTATTAATTTTTGTGAAATATACCAAGCATAACATTTTACCTTTAAAATATAATCATTCAAATAAAAAAATTACCAAAATAATTCAAACATTGTTTATAATTACATATATCAAAGTAAATGAAATTATGATCTGAATGATATTTAAAATTGAATTAATAAACATATACTAACCATTATTTTCTCCTAAAACGAGGGCATAAATACTTCTTAAACCAAAAACATTGAGAAAATACCATGATGCTGAACTAACCCTGTAGAAGTTTAAAAGTAATATTTTAGTTAATACAGAAAATAAATTTTTACACTTTAAAATCCTTCATTTGCTTTTGACAATTCAATTTTAGTAGAGGTAAAAAAAACCTTCTTTATAGTATAGGTAATATTATATCTACAGATAATCTTATGGCATTTGGTAGATGAAGGAAAAAAAAAAAAAAAAAAAAGGATGAGAGAAGGCCAATACCTGAATATGATTTAAGTGAATTTTTATAGAAAATAAGTTGAACGAAAATAACATAGGCAAAAGCATATAAATAATGGCCAATAATGGATTAGATTTAATTTTATGAATAAAGTTACAATAACTTTAATGAAAATCTGTTAAACATGATCAAAAATTTACAAGAAACATAGAAATCTTTAATGAATATTATTGTCTTCAAAGTGATTTTAATTATTTTTCATGAATAGAATTATCACAATAATAAATATGCAATTTCCCCTTTTTTTTTTTTTTTTACAAAAAATGTTATTACATATAGATAATAACACTAAATAAATGCAAACTAAGTGAAATTGTGAGGTTTCTAGTAGGCCTGCTTGGTAAGTCGATATATATCTAAGTTTAAAATTGCATATTTGATTTTATTATTCTTATGTTAATGAATAATTGATATTCTGTAACGTTGATTAACCAATTTTTCAAAACCAGTATAACCACTAGGGTCAATCGGAGAATCTGAGTTGTGCAAGGAGAACATCGATTTCAATGTTCAGCATTGATTTACCGATTTTTGAACATCAGAATAGTCAATTTTTAAATTGATATAACTGCTTCAGAGATATTATTGGATATATCTGTTTATTTCCAAAAGTTGTTTGTCAGTGTCTCTGCATAATTATTGCCTTGCACATTTTAATGTAATTTCACTTCTTTTTTCCATTTATTGAAAGACTCAAATTATATTTTTACTTGATAAGCTATTTAATTATTATTAGCAGTAATTCTGCAATAAAATAAACCTTATTTTATTAACAAAAATTAAAAATTAAAATTTTATTTAAAGTTTCATGTTTGATATTTCTATACACAGCATATTTCTATTTGCAGTATTAACATAATCTACATTAAATGATGTTTTGACTTTGTAATATACATATAATTCATAATATACAAATATATTGTTAACAAAAATGAAAATTTTCAAACTAATAAGAATTTAAACAAAACACTTTTTTTACACAACATTCTTAAAGAACTATACTACTGTGTCAAAAAATAAGACCAGCTTTCAATTTAAATTTCTTGGACATATAGTATTAAAATTTTTTTCTTTTTTAGGTTGTTGGACATGTGTGTGTACAATAGTGTTTTAGTTACTTTTATGAGATGCTAAAGCTGATTCCGATGATTTTTGAAATGTCTGATTTAATTGAGCAAGAACTTGCAGTAAATTTTGTTTGAGGAAATGTATAGAATGTTGCAGAAGGAATTTGGTGAAGATGGTATTGTATTTTGAAGCTGCCCAAGGAAACTAAGTAAAGTAAACCAATTATTTAACGAATTTTTATTATTGAAGTCAACATGAAATATTTTACAATGAAATAGCATAATCAAATGGGAAAAAATGGAGGTAATTTGTTTTGAAAAATGAAATAATTTTGTGTTGAAGGCGACAAAATGAAAAATCAATTAAACTAAAATGAACATAAATTATATTATAAAATAATCATCAAAAACTATTTTTAAAAAATTTAATAGTCGGGAGAGCTCAAAGATTCATACTTCATTGTTAATGATTCAAAAACAAGTTCCGTATTTGAAGTTTTAAATCTTTATCAAATCGATATATAGTAATATTGCAATATTAGATGGACGATAAATCAATTTTAGAAATTTTAACATTTAGTAGCTTTTTTTTTTAGCATTTAGTAGCTTACTTAACATAATATTTAAATCGATCAATAGTGATAATATAATAAATTGAATTTTATAAGTTAAAATTTTTTTTTGTCATTTAGCTATTTCATAGCTCCCTTTCCAATAAAAGATACATCCCTTCTGCTAATCTTTTAAAAATAAATAAAGATAATAAATGATGGGAGAACATCATAATATCATATAAGTTATAAATTTAAAAAGGACTCTTGTCAGCAATTTACCATGATGCATCAAGAGACAATAGTTCTATTCCTCTCTGAAGCATAGGTTTAAATCTTAAAGTCAATGGAAATGGCACTTTAGCTGAAACATAAAAGAAAAACATATTAGCAAATGCATAACAGAACATTTACGAAAATCAGACTTTACATACAGAAAGTACTTACTGGTGACAAAACCAGAGAAAGTCCAATTAATCCAACCACCAATTATGATCATAGGCAAAACATTGATGAAGTTTCCTTTTACCATATCTGTCATTACACTTGGATCAGTCATGGGATTTTGAGCTGGTGGAGTTCGCTTTTGTGTTTTGAAATAACCAATGTCTTCATTGTTAAAATAGTGCTTACGCATCAGGAATGCCTATAAATTGCAAAATTTTATAATAGGAGCAATCTTAAATATAATTATTAGCAACTCATTTTTCAAAAGCATTTTGCTTTAAAAAGTACTTTTATGAATAATATTCAGAAGAATTAAAATAATTAATAAAGGAAAATTTTCAACTTTATACCTACTTTGAAGATTAAAACTAATATTAAGTAACTTTTTTTACAACATTTAAGAAATTCTTTCAATTTTATTAAAGAAAGTATATAAAAGCAGAACCATATGAAATTTTCGTTTTGTGATAATTATTGGTCAAACTATTTTCATATCAAAATAATGCTTCACCAAACTAAAAAAAAAAAAATTATAGTCACACATAAAATAATCTGCTTAATGATGCATGAATTGAATATGTGTTTAGTTTGAAATAATAAATTACAATTTTTTTACTGATTTGTCACATTAATAGCAACAAAATAATATTGACCGACATTATATGACTGACTTACTGTGATTATTTGTTTTCTGTTAATTGCTTTTTTTTTATTCTTTACGTTTTTAAACTTTAAACTATCACAGTAGATGAAAGAGAATAAAAAAATTTTCTACAATAGCTAAACACTTTATAAAACTAGACCAAATTTTGAAAGACACAGACCATTTTACATTTATGATTGATCTTCAATTTATTAAAACTTTTAAAATAAAAAAGATGACAAACAAAATATTTTAATTTTAAAATGAATATTCATTTGGTTGAACTCTTTTAGAATAGAAAAGTTACAGGAAATTCGTCTGATCAAAGAGAGATAGAATAGAAGGCATAGATAATCATTATATTTTCTATGGATGAATAGATTTGAAAAGTGTTAAACTATTTACCATAGAAGATAACATAAATATTACCAACAAGTGTTATAAAATTTTTTAAACTGCACTATTAAATATAAATTTGTATTTTCATTGATGCACTTTTCTGCAAGACGAAGCAAATAATTTAATATAAGGGAGACGAAGCATATTAAAATTAATGACAGTTTTGAAAAAAACCCCAAATTACTAAGTTTTTTTTTTTTTATTGCTTTAAAAAGTTCTTTCAATTCAAAGGTTATCTTATAGGTTATATTTCTTATATATAAGCACTCTGTTAGCATTGCTGCATTTAAATAACAAAAATAATTAAATTAAAATTTAAGAAAAATCTCACTGTATGCCCCTACAATTAGGCACACTGAGATAGCACTTGAAAAGATAATGGCACATTGAGTGAATAATTTTTTTAATTCACTATCACGAATATTTAATTTTAGAAGAATCAGAAATAACATGGTGATAAAAGTTAGCTAATAAAATAGCTTATGTTTACAAAAATTTATTAACAAGATAGTTAAATGAAGTCAAGCAATCAAAGTACACTTTTACTCAGACATTTATGAGGTGTTTGGATAAAGCAGACAGTGGGAAGAAATCTGTAGTTTGAGAAACATGCTTCAATAGAATAATACATTAATCATTAATTATCCATGAATTTTTGGCTACACAAAAAGTGATCATCACTATGTGGCTTCACCACTTTCTATATTTTGTAACACTTTTTTTTTTATAAAAAAGTTAAAATACATTGTGAAAAATTGAGTATTAGAAAGCTTGCAAAGATCAAATCAAGGCATATATTGCATAAAAGGATTATCAGGAGGCATTCCAGCAATAAAGACATGCTAAAAGCTGTTATCAATAGAAAAGGATTTGAAAGAGGCAAATCCAATTAAAATGTACTCTTATGAATTGATTTATTTTAAAAATTTGATACCTTTTTGGATACTTTTTAAGATACCAGAAAAAAAAGTACTATAATAATTTCACTACAACCATTCAGTCCTCTTTTTTAAAGCTGGATTCCCTACCTCCAGGGGAAAAAAAAAAAAAAAAAAAAAAAAAAAATCGAAATTTGCCCTTTTTTTAATTATGTTAATATTATATTAAAACACACATTTCTAAATTTTTTGTTATTAATATTGTTTCTTGTACTAATTTCTTTTACTTTTTTTTTTAATAACAACTACAGTAATTTTTATTCAATTTTTTCTGTTCTTGTGATTACTTACACATATTTAAAAAAAAAAAAAAAAAGCATGCCAATGGTTAGGGTTGTTAGAAATTTTTTTTTTAATTTGAACGGGACTAAGAACTATTGAATTAGATGATGTTTTTAAATTGATACTAATTGTTATATACATGCCATTGTAAAACATCAAAGGTTGAATCTTATGTTTAGGTAAGATTTAAATGATTTTTTTTACAGAAGAAATCAGAGGATTAATTGTACTTTCGTTAATAACTTTTTTATTTTAAAAATAGTTTTACTCATAATAAACACAAAATTAATTTTAAACAAATAATTACTTTTAACTTTCAAGGAATTGCACATTAATGAGCTTGTATATATTTTGTAAAAATATCCTATAATACAATTCTGATGCAAATCAAAGTTCTTTTTTGTAGATTCATGATTAAATTATAATTATAAAAGTATAAGAGCTAATGAATAATTGTTTTTTGTTTATAACTACTAGTCGAAAATGGTAGATCTAGTCAATATAGCTAGTAAAAATTGAGTTTTTGCATAGTTTGGTTCTCTTATATTTAATTTTATGAGGCTTGAATGCTCTGGTGCCACAGGTTTCAGGTTCGAGTCCCCAGATATTTGTAGTGGCTCAGAATCCACTTTAAACCATAGGTTCCGGTCTAATATGATCATAGCATCGGCTTGAGGTTTAGTCAGTCTTCAGCCCTTGCGGTTCCTCATAAAAGTTAAGCTGCATATTACCCTTAGCCATGGACATCACCTGCGAAGGGGTCCCTTGGACCCGGTGTAGGCTTTCCTGCATCAGCGGGATTAGTAACAACAACATATTTAATTTTATATTTATTTAACTTGTTTTTTTGGTATTTATTACCATAAATCTCATTAAGCTAAATGGATATTTGTATATTATTTATTATGAAAAAAGCTGATTAAAAATTAACTAAATTGTATATTTTGGTAATGAATTAGGGGTTATGGGTAGATGATACTTAATATTAATATTTAAAAATAAACTAAATTGTACAATAATTTGGGGGTTACCAGGAGTATCCCCATAAATGTTTAATATTAAAATATAAAAATGAATTAAATTGTCTAAACTATAAATTATAACTTTTAAATTATAAGATTTTAAATATAAGCATTTTCAAAAATTCAGGTTACAGCCCAAGAGCTAGCAATTTCGATGAAGCATTACATGAGTAATTTAGTTATAGATTGCAGCATGCTTATCCTAATGCCAGTCATAATCCTGTGTAAACAGAGGAAGTTTGGGGGCGGGGGAAAATCACCCTTCTTGTAAAAATTCACCGATTATAGAAATCCAAAGCCTGAATTGCATTAGATTGCGAGAATCATGTATCAAATTGGAAAGATCAGACAAGTAACAAATGAGATGGATAACTATAAGCTTGATATTTTAAGAGTGAGTGTAGCCAGATGGACTGATCTTGGAAACATTAAAGCAGTTGATGACAAAACAATACCATATATCTGGGAAGTGATGATATGCAATGAAGGAGGCATGCCACTTATTCTAAATGAGAAGGCAAGGGGCAGCCTGATTGGGTGGGAACCAGTGAATAAAAGAATAATTAAATCAATTTTTTATTTTGAAGTACATCAAAATGACAATTGTTCAGGTCCACGATTCAACAAATGAAGCAAAAGAGGATAAAAGGGAGCATTTTTACAACCAGCTAAAAAAAACTGTAAACAAAGTTGAAACACATGATCCTCTACTCGTAATGGGAGATCTTAATGCTAAAGTTGGACAGAAAGCATGTGATGATAAAAGATTGATGGGAAATGAAGTTCTAGGACAAAGGAATGAGAATGGAGAATTGCTTGTGTCCTTTTGTGAATCAAACACCTAGTCATTGGCGGAACTATATTTAAACACAAAGAAATGCATGACTTAGAAGTCAACGGATAGGAAAATTAAAAAACAAATTGATCGCATTGCTATTAACCCTTAAAAGGTATCATATAAAAAAATCACATTAACAGTATCATTGATGTAATTTCATCCCAGCAAATGAATTTTATTTAATAAGATTATATACATTATAAGAATTACATATTTCATGAAAATTATAAAATTTATTTTTTATAGTTAGTTCAAATAATACTGCATTGCCTTTTATAGACGAAGATGGTATACATTGTACATATACAACATTTTCCTTGCTTAGATGTAGATGATGGCATTGGCATTGTCTCTTCAAACTTTTCATCAAGTAATTATAATATTATTTTCCTCAGAATAATTTTTAAATTCAGTATTTGAAAGAGAGAGGTACCAGGCTGTTCATTAAATCACATATTATTTAATTTAGTGTTCTTTCAATGAATTGGGATTTGTTGAGGAAGCTCATCTTCATTTGAACTAGAAATTAATTTACTCATTCTTTTACATTTACTAGAGTGGACGATAGGTATTTCTTTAACAATTAAAATTTAATTACTTTCTCTCATGTTATTACCAATTAAGTCTACATCATAATTCTCTACATCACTGTCTTCATTATCACTTATATTGTCCGCCTAATTGCTAAAATTATCCATTTCTAGCATAATTTTTTCCATTTCATCTTTTTCAGGGAATGCCATATTATAAAATTAACTTCATAGCAATAAAATAGAATGAATAAAAACACTTCTAAAATAATTATTTATTTACATCAGCTTAAAATATCCTTACAATAAACAGCCTACAACAAACTGCCTTACAACATATATATTTTATTATTTAAATTATAACTATGATATTTCAGCAAATTAAATCTTCACTAAGTAATTTTAAAAACTTACATTTGCAGTATCATGGGTGAAATATTCCAAATTAGCTTTTTTTTTTGTGTGGTTAGCGAAGTACATAGCAAAAGTGAACATTTTTATGATAACAGTATACTGCTGTCATAAATAATTACAGGAAAAATCAGTGCTGTCAGTAATTTGTTTTTTTAAATAATATTAACAAAACTATTTGCATGTGATGATTTTTACCCATAATATCTTTCAAGGTTAATCGAAAATTTATAAAGTCTGCGAGAGATGTGATGGTAAGGAGGGGAGCGGATGTAAAAGGTGATCACTACTTAGTGGTAATGCATTTAAAATTGAAACTTCAACAATACAGAAAAATAAAAATAAGAGACAAACTGGTTTTGACATTGCTAAACTTAAGAACAAAAATTTTAATAATTCAAATTAAGAGCAAATTCATCATTGAACTCAAAAATAAGTTTGTAGCACTGGATGATGTTGTTCCATCTTATGAAATATTTCTTACAAGCCTTTGTAGAAAACAATCTTGGTAATATAAATCTTTTGTTATGTATCTCTATTGTTAAATGATAAGGAAAGGAAAATACTTGATTCAAATTACTCACCTGTCTAGGAATGTATTTTCCATTTTCTCGCAATAGCCTGTTACGAATAATTGCTTGACTGTAAATGGAAAAAAAAAAAAAAATTAAATAATAACAATAATATATAGGGCATAGAATAATTCATAACTTTACTATACATTAAATAATTTATCTTTAACTTTTCTGAAAAATTAAAAGATTAACAAAAAAGATTGAATTTTACAAAATAAATAATAATGAAAACAGAGTTCTACAAATCTAGCATTAATAGCTTTTTAATTTATATGTAAATATATGTTGTATGTTAATAAATATGTAACCAGAAAATAAAAAATGCAAAACCAGAAAATTTTGGTTTCATTAAAACATTAAAAATTACAGAAAATAATTTAAAATATTTTTCTAAACAATTAACTAATTCCAGTCTCTTGCAAAAGACCATTATGAATAATTACTAGACTGTAATCGAAAAAAAAAACATATATAATAATATTTAGGCGTAGAACTATTAATAATTTTATTATGCATCTTTATTTATTCTAAAAATTAAACGAATAACAAGAATGATTAAATTTAACAAAATACTACAATAAAGCCAAAAAATACAAAAATAAAACATCTGCAAAGCTATATTAGATATAGATTAAAATTAATTACATGTTTTCAAAATTAAATACTGAAAAAAAAAAAAAAAAAAAAATTAATCGGCTAAAAGTTGAAATATATATATTTTTTTGAAAATACTCCAGATAAATAAAAAAAAAGAAGCTGAATTACCTGTCTTGAACTTGAGTAAGTTCAACTTTTTTTGACGATGTTAAAAGAATAGAGATATAGTGTCGAACGATTCCAAATAAAAATGTTATAGTGACAATCGGAAGGAACACCCATAACCGAATATCAGAATCAAGCAAGAGCTCCGACATTTTTTTTTTTTATAAAATGTTTACAACTTTATTAAATATGATTTCCACTCAAAGCTTAGAGAATTATATTAACCATGCAATTTCAGAAAAGGAAGCAGCTTATTTACTTCAACACTATTGCCATATTAGTTTAAAGTAAGATTAATAATGTTCATCAGACATAAAGCAGCAAAGTGGTTAGCGTACTGATTTCTCATCGGGGGAGCTCAGAAATTGAAAATTATTGCGATTACAATTGAAAATAACCGTGATAAATAAACATAGCAGAATGTTCTTTTATTAAATATGAGAAGGAAGTAATTGAAGATGCAAGGAGAAGATGGACGTAAGGTCCTTTCTGCAAACGCAGATGTATCAAAACATAAAAAAAAAAAAAAAAAAATCAAGTTTTCACAAAAACACGCCGTGTGGGCAAATTATTAAATTAAAGTTAATTAAACAGCATTTTGAAAATTTAGTGTTTTGGAACATTTTAGTTTGAACATTTTTTTTTTATGTCTACAATTTGTTTACATTATTTAAAATTAATTTATTTTAATTGCAATTAGCTTCGTTGAGAGTATCTCGGATCACAGAAGATGATTTCTTTATTGTTTTTCCCAAAGTTAGCCCCTCTTTTTTCTAGTTATGGTTGATCATCTGGGGCCTGATGGCCGAGTGGTTAGCGCTGTGGCGTTCGATATCACAGGTATCGGGTTTGAATCCCCGGCGGTGCCATGGATGTTTGTAGCGGTTCGCAATCCACTTTAAACCATAGGTTCCGGTCCTAATAGGATCATAGAGCGTTGCGTGGTCATTGTTACTCCGCTTCCGTGGCTTATCTTCAAGTTACACGCGTCCCCCTGGGTAGTGCAACGTGAGGTAACGTCGGTGCAGCCATTATGGCATAAAGGTCACGGTCCCTCTCTAGCCAGCTGCATTAGAAAAAAAAACGATTGATCATCTTAATGATTAAGTAATTTCATACATTTTATATTGTATAAAATTTTTCGATAAATGTCTCTTTGATGTGTGTTGTTATATGTTATTTTTGATTTCTGTTTAATCCTGTTAAGTCGAAAAGAATATGATATCTGAAGCTATTGGATGTCGTACAGAGGATAATATGAAATATATAATGTTTACTAACAAATTATATAATATATAAGGTCTACTAGCAACTTATATAATATTTACTAGCAAATTATTCATTCTTTATTTTTACACTTGGATTACAAAATTCTCTGTTTTGTCATAGTTAATTTTTGAGCTCGATTATTCTTAACTGAGAGCAACATTAAACTGGTGAGTATTTTCTTGTCTAATATTCTTTCTTCTCATTTTTTAATTATTAATTTTAGTTTAGAGGACGATCGCAGAATTTTAGAATGATTCAACTAGTCACAAGAGTCGTTAAGTACATAATGCATGCTATGCATAACATCAGGAGAATTCGACAAAAGTGAACTGTGAACTTTCAAAAAAATTTGACGCTGTTAATTTGACACTTTAAGATCGTGATTTATTCTTCTACGCTATTAATTTCTTAACGCTCCTCTTTAACTAAAGATAACTGGAAGGGAAATATTGATAAATCCTCGGGAAACTTTGGCACAAAATTAACTGCTTGGTCTTGGACTTCTTTTTCATATGTGTGCATAATAAATTAAAGTTTAATTATTTGGTAAATATCAAGAACATTCTTCATAATTTGGACGAAGTTGAGTGCATACGAATATATTATTGGGTAAAATGCAGTTACCTTAAAATAAGTTTTGGATGTTTTAATTGCATATCATTAGAAAATTCGTCATAATGCTTTATCACTTTCCTAATTCTACTCTGGCAAAACTGCTCACCTATTCCCCAGAACTCAAAGATCTTTAAAGCCATAGACATAAATTTTCCAAATTTTCTATGAATTTTAGTAGTTTTAAGCAAGACATTCTTCAGTAATCCATATGCTGATAATAGACCTAAGGTTTCAGGTTGAAAAGATTCCAATGTTTAGGAATCCTAAAATTTCTATAAGTAAGTATAGGACAAAGTGCAGTACAAATTTAAATGTTTCCAATTTTTCTTTAGTTGCATTGTTTTCATTTCCTTGCTGTTTTGACTAGTCAGAACTACGCTGTTGAAATATTTAATCACATTACGAAACCTATGTTTTGAGGAAAACATGCATCATAACTGCTTACCCGGCAAGATGGGCTAGAACTTTTAATGTAATTTTCGTGCAACATGATTCACACTGAGATATTGATTTCAATTCAACACAGTGAATAATTTTAGGATTAAAATAGCAATATATATATTTGACTGATTCGAAAAATTGGCATATTTCTATGTTTCCTTCATTATACATAATTTAAAACTAAATTTATATTATTGGTCACACAATGTATAAAGTAAGCATGCGAGTCATTTTCTATTAAATGGTATTGCATACCATTGTATGCGCTCCATTCATTGCTGCTACTTCATTGTGTGTCCCGTCCCATTCATTTCTGCTGCACCATCGTATCTTTGATTATGATATTTTGCTAATTCCAAATCTTTCTCGTGCAGCGATTTCATGATTACTTTTTCAAGACACTTTTTGGTGATCGATCTTCTATTTTTCAAGAGATAAAAACTTCACAAAATTTTAATTCAACAAGTTTTTCTGGTTGGTCATTAACTATTTTCATGTATCTATAAATTTCACTGAATTGGTCAAATTTAAAAACATCTTGAGTCGCACGCAAAATTAATGATAAAAATGACTCATTTTAAATTTCTCCAGGGATATTATCTTTTTTTAGATGTTAAAAAGTTAATAAGTTTATTTTAAAATTGAGGACTTAATTATTTTATTGCACCCTGTCAGCATTTGGGAATTCGTATAGTACGGAATCCTACTATGACGGGAACTAAAATTATTGAAAGGGAATTTCCTCTTATTATTATGCTGAAGTTTATCACTGGCTCCACAGAAAGCAAGACTGAATATTACAAGACATATCATATTTAGGATGCTATCGATAATTTTGCATCAGAACCATTTTCAGTTCTCCATTCTTCTATGAATAGTTTTATCCATAGTTCCATGCCTTCGCCACTGTTCATAACCCCTAGTGTGGATTCTGGATTTTTCTTGACTTGTTATGCTTTGTGAAGTATACTTCCAGTCCTTAACTCTAATGGTCAAAAACTTTTGAATCCTTTCCAGTACGTTTCTTGTTCATAAAAAACAACATGGTAACAATAAACACATTAAAGCCCTCTTTGAATTACATAAACATTTTTTAAATTAATTTTTAATCCAGTCATGGTTGTAAAACTGTAATATATGTTAAAAAAAACCGGCATTGTTGTTCTTAATCAGGGGTCTCCAAACTTTTCAGCCGGCGGGCCACATTGTACAGCGGGCCAAAACCGTTTAATATTTTTTTGCCATTATCTATAATTTCTAGACTAGTCGCCGAGTACGTGCTTTGCGCGAGCCTACTCTTGCTAAATTCGCTGGTTCAATTAAGTACTACAATTACTATTGTGTGTATCGATACGACCATGACACTTGACGACATATAATGGTCAAAAGCGGAAATAGGTACATAACATTCTATATTGCTAACAGATGGCGCTAGTAGTAGTTTCAAAACCGCAGTAACAATTAAACATTCGCAACCTCATTGGTTGAAGAAGGTTGTGGTGTATTCCAAACACTTCAAGATCGCAGTACTTGTAGTGTAAAAGGCTAGCGGAGCGACCCCGACTCTGTCTACCTAGGGAAGACGAGAACGGAACTGTATCTATTGTGAAGTAAATTAGTGCGTAACCCCGTTTAAAAGAACGATCTGACCCACGTCCGTACGTAATTGTATTTTGATTTAACCTGTAATTTTTTTTGTGTGGGATTTACTAGTATGGAAAAGAAGCAAAAATAGACAGTGAATGCAGAATATTCAAAGATCAATGGAACTTTCAATATTTCGTGATTGAGTCCAATAATAAGGTGCTATGTTTGATTTGCAGTGAAACCATAGCCGTTCTCAAAGAATATAACATTAAACGCTATTATAAAAAGAAACATTTTACAATTACACAAAATATACAGGAAGTTTGCGGATAGAAAAATTTGAAGCTTTGAAACGTGGATTGAAATTGCAGCAATCTTTGCTTAGGAAAGTCAATATTGAACAAGAGGCTACAACTCGTGCCAGCTTTCGTGTGGCTCTTAACGTGGAAAGCCATTCACCAATGGAGAAATGATCAAAGAATGCTTAATTGC
Source organism: Caerostris extrusa (assembly GCA_021605095.1). Classification (NCBI taxonomy): domain Eukaryota; kingdom Metazoa; phylum Arthropoda; class Arachnida; order Araneae; family Araneidae; genus Caerostris; species Caerostris extrusa. The sequence goes on from BPLR01001976.1 coordinate 101,383, forward strand.
AGTAGCCGAAGAAATGTGCTCCGAAAAGGCAAATTTATTTAAAGCTGCCAGTTTGTCAGCAAACACCGTGGCTCGGAGGTGCAAGACATCGCAGAAAATATATCATCTCAACTGTCTGACAAAAATGAACATCTTGAGTGGTTTTCTCTGGCCTGGGATGAGTCAACGGATGTGTCAGATACAGCTCAGGTGTTGATTTTTATTCGAGGAGTAAATAAAAGCTATGAAGTGTATGAAGAGCTTCTTGATATTGATAGTATTCACGGCATGACTACTGGGCAAGATATTATTAAAGGAGTTGACAATGTCATTAATAAAAAGAACCTACAATGGAAAAACTTGAAATCTATTACAACTGATGGAGGCAAAAACATGTGTGGTAAAAATAAAGGAGTGGCTGCACTTGTGTCAAAGGCAGTAGAAAATGATGGTGGTTCAAAACCATTAGTCTTGCATTGTATCATTCATCAACAGTCCTTGTGAGGAAAATGTTTGGATATGTCTGAAGTTCTAAAACCAGTCATATCAGTTGTTAATTTCATCAGATCCACCGGTCTGAAACACCGACAATTCCGCGAGTTTATTGGGAGAAAATGATTTACCGTATCACACTGCAGTACGCTGGCTTAGTTGCGGAAAAGTCTTGCAGCGCTTTTTGAACTTCGAGCACAAATCGAATTTTTTTAATGAAAAGCATCGCCCCTTACAAAATAGCGAATGGCTATGGAAATTAGCATTCTATGTCGATTTGACAAAACATAAAAACGAACTAAATTTGAGATTGCAAGGAGGAAACCAGCTTCTCCTTGATCTATACACTAATATCAAATCGTTTCGGCAGAAAATAATATTGTTTCAATCACAATTACGTAAAAAATGTTTCACACATTTTGAAACATGTGAAATATTCAGCCGCTCTACTGAGACTGAATTTCCCGTCGATTTTGCAGTCGAAGTTTTGAGTGTTTTGAAGATAAATTTTGATACTCGTTTCTCAGACTTTGATGACATTGCAAATGAAATTAAGATTTTTCAAAATCCTTTTGATACTGACATTGAAACCCTAGCCCCGGAACTCCAAATGGAAATTATTGATTTACAGTGCAGTGATATAATTAAGAACAGATATCAAAACTCATCTTTGTTGGAATTTTATAAGAGTCTTCCACTGATACAATTTGATAATTTACATAAATTTGCTCTCGGGCTGTTTTCTGTTTTTGGTACTACTTACTTGTGTGAGAAAGCATTCTCCAAAATGAAGTACACAAAGAATGTTTACAGATCTAAGTTAACCGATGAGCATCTTAAATCTCTTTTAATAATTGGTGCAAATGAAATTGATACACAACTACAAACTATTGTCAGTGAAAAATTGCAATTACATAAATCTCATTAGTATTTTTACAAGTGGATACCCGCAGTTTCATTCGCGTTCATTTAGCTTTTTCATTCCTGAGGGATTTTCAGGATAAAAATCATGTTTGATTCTGGATATATATATTCCAAACATCGATATACATACATATGCGATACTCTTTACATCAACATAATTACCGAGGGCAACCGCGGGATGTTCACTAGTTTATAATGTTAGTGGGATTCATTTAAATTAATTGTTAGTTGTTATGCTTAAGTTAAATTTTCTACATATTATGTTTTGTCATTAAGCTTTATCTAGCAAGTAAATAAAATCTAGTTATTATCATTCTGTGTTTTTTCATCCAACTTATTACAGCAACAATATGCTATTCGCTGTCGCGGGTCGGATTGAAGACACTGGCGGGCCGGATTTGGCCCGCAGGCCGGAGTTTGGAGACCCCTGTTCTTAATTAATCTTTCAGTTCTCTCAAATAATTTCTCAGGAAAGGACCGACAGATTTGCTTGGGGCCAAATCGCAAAGTTGGGGTCTTTGGGATTCGGTGACTTTTTGGCGCCACAATGGAAGAAAATTCGCCAAATGTGGTAATCCGGTACTTATTTTGGAATGATGGGTGGTTATTGGTCACGGTAGCTGGTCTAATGGGATTGGTCAATGAAAATTGTTTTTTGTTAGATGTGTTATCAGCCTTAGATTTGTGGGTTTCTGTGTCAATTACATTCCTTCAACTCAATTTTGCACAAATGATGACTTCAAAATTGTGAACTGGAATATTTTTGTGAATGTTTTTTTGTTATTTCTAATAGTTCCTAGAATTTTTACGCTGTCGTATTTATTACTAATTGCTGTTACACCAAATTTTATCGTTTTTTTATTATAAATTTATTGTGAAATGTTCGGCAAATTATCTCACCAAGTATATTTTGCTACGACCGCCCAAATTCAACATCACAAAGAATTCTAAGGCTGTTTCACATCTTTTTTTGTGTTGATCTAAATATAGCATTACATGGAACATTTTTCCACATTCACAAGCAAATATTGATGCAATGATTTTAGGGGGCAACGTTCGTACCGGTTACGGAGTTTCTTGGTGGTTTTAAGAACCACAAAACCACCACATCTTAAATTAATTAAAACATTAGCATAAAATGAAGTTTCTTGAATTAATGAATAGTAATGATTAAAATAGATAAAAGAATTTAACATTTAAGAAAAACATCTCCTGCTTGAGAACAATTAAAGCAGGAGATCGAAAAAGCTAAAGCTATCGGTACAATTAGGAGTCCGTTGACGATGCCCAAAAATAAAAGGTTAAAGTTAAAACAAAATTTTAAGATATAATAAAATAAAACAAAGAAATTAAGATTAAGAATATAACGAATACAGTGTAACATACAAAATGACATGACAAATGTTTCTTGACTGGCTCGCCGACAGATGGCGCCATCAGTCACTTGGAGACAATTAAAAAAAAAAAACCCAACCTAAGTTAGGAAAAATACATTTTTTATTTGATTTCAAAATAAGTACTAAAAGTACTCCGGTGTGACGCGAAAAACGAGCAGTTAAGATTTACTATTGAAAAATTTAAATTAATATTTACAATAAAAAAAAAAAACAGGTATGTCATGCAATAAACATCATGTTAGAACAAGTGATTTCTATAAAGAATTAATCAGAAATGTGTCTTATATGTCTTAATATATATACAATATACTGTATTAATAATATAAAAAAATTGAGGCCTGAATGGCCGAGTGTCTGTCGCTCGGTACCACAGGTTTCGGGTTCGAGTCCCGGCTGTGCCATGGATGTTTGTAGTGATCGGAATCCACTTTAAATTGTAGCTCCCGGTCTAACATGATTGTAGAGCGTTGGGCGTAGGGCTGATAACCCTACAACATAAAAAAAGGAAGATATCTAAAGTTTCGAAATCTGCCAGTAGGCAGACGGCCCATGGCCCACCATGACGTTGTTGCGTCAATGATGATGATGATAAAAAATATGAGTCCTAACATCTCGGAATAAGGGTGCATTAGCCCAAACCCATTACCTGTGCATATGCCTCAACTGCTGGCAAAATGAGGCTTTTTAAAAAATAAGGTTCATTTCAAACAAAACAAAGTTACTCACATGCCCTAATGATGATTTTAACTTGAGTCATGTGGGAACCTGAGGACCCAGACGAACAGAGTTTAGCGTCATTGTCTAAGGTCGTCCCAGCAGGGCTAACCGCAAATGGGGCTCTTCCTTGAATGTCCGCATTACAGATGCCGACAGGAAACCTCTTGTCCTGGTCACTAATGCTCACAGTTCTTCGTACAGGGGTCCGCGACTGGCTACCTTTCTTCCCAAAAAAATTGAAAATTATTGCGATTACATTGAAAATAACCGTGATAAATAAACATAGCAGAATGTTCTTTTAGTAAATATGAGAAGGAAGTAATTGAAGAGGGACGTAAGGTCCTTTCTGCAAACGCAGATGTATCAAAACGTTTTTTTCTCCTTCTAATGCAGCTGGCAAATAGACCGTGATCTTCGCCATAAGGGCTGCACCGATGTTACTCACTTTGCATTACTCAGGGGACGTGTGTAACTTGAAGATAAGCCACGGAAGCGGAGTAACAATGACCACGCAACGCTCTACGATCTTATTAGGACCTGGACCTACGGTTTAAAGTGGATTCCGAACCATTACAAACACCCATGGGCAAAAGTCGGTATTTGAACCCGATACCTGTGGTACCGAACGCCAGAGTGCTAGCCATTCGGCCATCAGGCCCCCATGTATCAAAACGTAAAAAAAGAAAAAAAAATCAAGTTTTCACAAAAACACTCCGTGTGGGCAAATTATTAAATACTGCGACTGGCTACCTTTCTTCTCAAATCTCCATTTTGGGATAGCTCACTCTCTTTTTTTTTCTTTCTGCTTCCCGTCCACCGTTTTCAGTCTCTCCGTTCCATGTCTCCAACATTCTTTTATGTCTTTTCAGACTACAAGTTCCTTCCGTCATAATGAGTGAAGGGGTGTGTGGGCGTCACCGGATTTTCCTCATAAAATACACCCCTGGGCCTATAGGTCTTTTAATTTGTGGGGTGAATGACGACAGTCAGTCAGATCGAAGTGGCGGCTAGACCATTTTTTGTACATTTCCCCCAAAACATGTACTTATCAATCAATCCGCCCCCAAAGCAATATGTTTCCATTCGGAAGAGATACTCCATCAATAAATAGGATAACTTCATAAGTCTTAGCTGTCTTAATAAACTTTCGCACCTGACCATCTGGATCTTTGAAGTTTCGCAAGACCTCTCCAATTAAAATATCTCACAAAGATATCACTTTCATTCTCAGCTACGGTAAAAGGCCTGTTTCCTCCGGACATTGAACATTCTTTGCACAGATCGGATTTGAGTCTGGTAAGGGCTACTGGCCATTATATATCTCCTTCAAACGAACACACATGAAATATACCAGCACAACACGAATTATATTATGATTACAAACAATTTTACCTTAATGCAAAAAAGTATTTGTAAATAAATATTGACACCCACATCGGCACGATAGGGATCAATCATTGCCCATCATTCAGTTTGTTCTACATATTTTAGTTTCCATAACAGCTATCATTTACTTCTTAACAACGGTGGATTCACCTTACATTTTCTTTTGTTGCTTGTGTGTTGACCAAACTCTTTTGGAATTATGTGGGAAAATTTATCTACATATAGTTAGCAGCTTCTAAAAAAAAAAAAAAAGAGGGTTCAATAAAACCATGAGTTTAGAGGGAAACTAACCCTCTAAACTCATGGTTTAGTGATAGTAGACAGTAGTTTAGTGATATCTTTCAGACACATTGGCTGCCGGTCATGGTAAGGCTTTTTCATGGTAAGATTTTTCAACAAGTAAATGCTCGGTCAATATTAACATAATTAATACATAATCAATATTAATACATCTCCATTTCCCGGGTGATCCCTAGATTTGTCATTGATTGAAAATTTGTGGGATGACCTGGACAAGGTAGGAGTTTGGACTAACTGAAAGCACGCTTGCTGCAATTGTATAATGATTTGTTGTAGAACACCAAAATAAATCTATGTGCCTCAATGTCCTACTTTATTATATGTTACATTCAAGTTGGAGATGATAAATAATAGGAGATTAAATAATAGACACTCAAAGTTTCTCTGTAATAAATAATACTTTCTTTAATTTTCTTTTTTTATTTAGTAATAATTAATTTCTCTTTTAATAAAGTTAAACTAAGTTTTAAACTAACATAAACAACAAAAAGCTATCTAACTAACTATTAAAGTTTTTAAAAGTTAGTTTCATTTTTAATCATTAATTTCGTATTCATTTCATCGTTACAGAGACAATTTCAATCGGTTTTTATAATTTCTTCTTGATAATGAACAGATGTTAGACTAGATGTTGTCCTCATGTTAGACTATTTTACATCTTTCAAATTAGGGCTGATGGGGTTACATGATAAATAATGCATGAGGTTTCCAAACTAGATGTGCCGGATTTGAAACTTGATCAGCGAAGCCGAACTTAAAGCTCAAGTATCTATGCTAGGGCAAGAGTTCGGTGAATTTGTATTGCTAAAAATCCTTCCATTGATTTCAAAGAGAAGGATGTGAACCCAGTACATTAAATCCTTGAGGTTGGCACCTGAAAACTATAATAGTAAAATGTGTGTGTTGTGTTGTAGGCCGATTTTGTTGTGATGTACTCTGGATAACAATGAATCAGTAACATATTTGCCGTTCTACTGTAGAGTGACTGGCGTCAAAACGCACGTATTCTAAAACAACATCAACATATTACAAATTTTATTATTTATAATACACCATCATTCTTACTTTCAATTTTGAAACATATATAATAGAAATTTATTTAAAAATTATTTTATTGCTAAAGTATTTTTATTTGTTTCATAAGCATTTTTTGTTAAATAGATGCAAAATAAATGAAAAATTTCATTTATTTAACAATGACCATTAACATAATAAGATGAACAGATTCTTTTAAATTTATTGCAGAATATAGGTTAGACAATTACCTTTAAAAGATGAACACGCATATATAAAATGTGTGTTAAAAATAATTTTTGCATAACCATATATTTAGAGGATTTTTTTTTTATATGCGGTAATACATCTTTAAGAACCGCTTGAAAAAAATACCCTTAAATATATAAAAGTATTAATTGTGAGACACAAAGCAAATAGAAGTATTTGCTTTATTTTCATAGAATAATTATGTTTATATCATATAATTACGTTAATAACAAAATATAACTATTATAATACTATAGTTAAACTAAAAATTAAAAAATGTTAGTTTAATTTTCTGAATTATTGTTTTTTTTTTTCAGAAATTACAGACCTTCTGAACTGCTAAAAAATAAAACTTATGCATAAAAGTCAAGAATGGTTTAAAATATAAAAATGACTTTCGGTTGATGAACTCTGCATGAAGCATTTCCATTAAAGATATTGATTAATCTGATGTATATGGCAAAATATTTCTAATAAAAATCAGGCTTTGAACGATAGAAATAATGGGAATATAATCGATTTAAAGGAAAAAAACAACTTTTGACAAATTACTTTCTTTGAAGAAATTTCATGCAATTTGTATTGACATTAATTTAGAGAAAAATGAAACGCGTTCAGTCTTAGCAAAGCTTTTTAATGTTTAACATTATGAAAAATTAACTATATCGAAAATTTCAATTATTTTATCATACAAATTCAATTATGTTATTTTTTTCTCTCTTTATTTGCTGTAATAACTATATAAAATAATTTAAAACTAATTGACATTTTATTTGATGTATTTTTGTTTAATTATTTTCTTCATTTGTTTCTTAGGAAATACTGGAAAAGTCACAGCTTGTTTCATTTTACAGTATATTGAAGAAGATGAAATACACTAATTTAATAGACCTTGAAACTACATGGAAACAATATCAGCGATTTTGAATTAAAAATACTCATGTACGGATTAAATAGATATGATACATAGTGTAAAAGGTGAACAACTTTTTATAAAGGCTTTTAATGTTGTAGATCACAAAAAAGGAAATCAAAAATGTCAATTAATAAAAAAATGCTTTTTGTGATATTTTTACTATGGCATTGCTTATGGGACTTCCACTGACACCTCAATCTTTAATGTTTGAAAGCACCCATCTAAGTCTTACTGTTAAAATATGGTGCGGCATTTTACAGCCATAAAAACGTTATTCTTCCTTATGAGTTTATTAAATATTTATCAAGTGATTCCAACGTTGTCATCTCAAGTTACGTTTTACCTTTACAGCATGTGTGGATTCATAAACATGTGGATTGTTCTGCGCTCACGAAAAGCAATTATTTCAGTCATTAGGGATATTTGTGAGCTTAGTCGCCAATTGATGCCCAAAGTTTATATAGGAAGCAAAAATACCAAGATGGAACTCTTATTTTTGGTGGTAGCAGTTGCCATCTTACTAACGATTCAAGTGGTGTTTTTCTTTTATCAAGAGTGGGAAAAAAATTCAAGTCTCCTTAAAGTTCCATTTATGGAAGAAAGTTCTTTAATGAATGAGTACGTTTGGATAGCGCTGCTTTCTGTGGTTTTTACCTTCAACATTAGTGCGTCTACTTGCAACCTGATGCTACTGCTTTGTTACAATTCTTATTGCATTCTGTACAAGATTTTGGAGTCTTATGGTAATAAATTGAAAAGATGAACTTAATCAAGGAAAATGCACTTTCAAGCAAATTTCTCGATATATTTCGCTGTTTGCCACCATCACTGAAGGGTCAAAAAAAAACAGATGAGGCTTTGGGAACCAGTGCTTTCATTTTGTACACAACAGCAATTTCTAGTCTCTTCAACTCTGTGAGTGTAGTTTTAGCTGACAGTCAAAGTTACAGGACTTCAGTTGCTAATGCTTATGTCGTGTGGACAACTTTTACTGCTATCGTCACGTTTCTGGTACTCACATTCAGTGGTGCCCTGGTATACAAAAGGTGGCGAAAATATAAAACAGGCCATGATTGATTGCTCTGACATTGTTGCAAAACACTCCCTAACCTGAAGACGACGTTGACTTTCTCACTTCTAGTCGAAAATATTAAAGGATCAAACATAGTGGTCACTGGCTGGGGCATGTTTACGATACAGAAAGGTTTTATTTTGAGTGTAGCTGGACTTGTAATGACGTGGTGTTCTAATGTATCAAATGGATGCTTTGAAAACGGAATAAGCATAATATTTAGGGCCAAGTATATTCCATTTTTAGTCTAATGATATACTTACCACTTTCCTAAAAAGCACCTCAGAATTCACAAGCTTCTTTTTTTTTTTTTACTTTGATAACTTTATGCAGGTATGATTTATGATGGTGAAGTAAATGAAACCTCATTTTATGTGTCTGTTTTGAAAATTTGAAGCAAAAATCACATTATGTATTTTTAAAAAATTATCATGTAAAATACAATAGATCTACATTATTTAGAATTTCAACAAATAGTTTATTAAATAGTTTTATATAGAATGTTTTGGGACGGATTGATGATTTTCTTGATTGATAGCAATATCTGGAATGTAATAATAATATATCACGAATTTGAAAAAGTATAGGAAAATGGTCTTTCTATTACGAGAAAATGAACATTGTTAATTTTTTTTTTATACTAACATTATATTGAGTCTACGTCTGGGATTAAATCCCTTATATCTAAATAAACATGCAGGTAGTTTGAAACTGCCGAACAAAATTACCGAAATAACAAACAATTATTCAAGTTTAGTGATTATTTACAGTATCATAAAAATTGATTGTAATAGAAATTACAAAATAAAGCTGTTTAGAGAAATAATAATGCAATAATTTTTTCGTAGGCAAAACAAACTCATTACTAAAACTGATGCGCTTAATTTCTGATGCAATATGATTTTTCATCTACTTTATTCTGAGATTCGGGGTTCAATAATGATTTAGTTATCTAAATATTATCCTTAAAGTACATTTTTGGTATTTAAGATGGAACTTAATTCATCTGTAATGATGTTGACATAACCTCAGCGAAACTATCTCATTACTTTTCATATTAATGGATTTTATATATATTTATCTTTACTTTTAATAACTTATAATGATTCAGAAAATATCCTAGTCGTAGTACTATAGCACAAGTAAGGTTGCATGAGAAGATAAGATTTTTTTCTGGTTCTGATTATAGATAAAGAGCGTATTTTTTTAAAGAGACTGAGATATTTTGGAAAATGAAACAGCACAAAAAGAACATTTTGATACAAGAAAATGAACTCTGAGATACTTTCAGTTTGTAACAAATCGTTTTTTTTCTAATATCTAAATATTAATATTTATGGTGTACAACATTTTAAACTTTTCTCCTATAATTAACTAGAAACTTATTCCTTATGAATGAAAAGATAAACAGGCAGTAATAAAGCAGTAAAAATTAAGGTGAAACTTTGTTTACAATGAAGTTAAAAAGTTCAAGAAACTTAAAATTTATTTTTTTTATTTGATCTTTCATTGGATTACCCCTTTCCTTCACATATGCTACAAACTACGAAACCCGATGTAAGTTGGAAATATAAAATATTTAGTATAATAATAATTTCTTTTTAGATTTGTTTTTGTATGTAGCTGCTACAGTGCTAGCTAACAATAATTTGGGTTTTGCCGTTCTTCCACTTGTTATACATACTTATAATACATGTGGAATCTTTTCTACCATCATGATGATTTCAAAACGCAAAATCATATTCAAGGCTGTTCGAAAAGTGCATTATCTTTCGTCAAGTCAAAGAACAGAAGGTCAAACGAAAGAAGCACATGTTTTCTCTCTCGCCATCTGCATAGTAATTTCAATCATATCTGTGTCTACATCCTCAATTATATACATGACTCGAGGTTATGAAATCAGGTTGAATGTTTTACATTTTTATGGCATTATTCTGAGATATGACTTACAAGAATTCCACATTTATACGGATAGCATTTCTTTCATTTCTACATACACATTAAATTTGTTGACCATGATGTTTGTTTCTCTTCTTTTCTTATGAAATTTACACCACTTTAAGTGAAGGAGTACGAAGATATCGTAAATCACTGGAAAAATTAATAGGCAATAGTAATGTCAGTTCAATTTCTATACAAAAATATTTGGAGAATTTCAGACGAGTAGTGGATTGTGTAGAGATTGTGGAAGCTGCCTTTTCAAGGAATACGCTATCTTTAGTAGTGTCCAACATTGGTGCATTTTTCCTGATGTTAAGTGCCATAGCTGATGGCCAAACATTAAACCAGCCGACGATGGTTTTAATATTTATAATTGGTTCATTTTGTGCATCTGTTTTTGAGTTCATTGCTGTAACTAGTGGTGCTATCGGACTGAGCAAAGAAGATGATGCTTTGAAGAGACTTGTCATACGTTTTTCTGAAAAGCCATTCCTTGTTGAAGATTCTGCAACAAATAATATATCTTTTCCACGACTTCACTGCTTTTCCTTCCTGGCAGATACAATAAGGGGGAAGTCACTACAATTAACAGGTGGAAAGATGTTTGTGATTAAAAGTAATTTTATTCTATCTGTAGTGGGCTTCATGCTTACATATGGTGGTGCTTATTTATCAGTTTGGTAGTTCCAATTGAGGCATCAAAATTAAAAAGGAGGCTGTATTTAATATGGAAATAAGGTCTTAAAAAAGACTGACTTTTCTTCTAATAAAGAAGGGACTATAAAATTGCTATCGTTATTTTAGTAAAATGTGAAATATTGTATGATTATTGTGAAATCTTTTGCAAGATTTGTGTCCAGTTTATTTAACATATTTTAAATTAATTAGAGCAATTTATTTTTAAAGTAATATTTAGAAATATTACTTCAAAAACAGTCACAAGCCCTAGCACAATTATGTTCATGATATCCCTGAATATCTTATAGAAAAATCGGCGGCATTGCTAATGCTTTTCTGTGGTCACGATTATCTTCGCAAGCACCTTCACAGAATTAAACTGACTCCTGATGACCCTCTCTATCTCCTATGTGATAACCAGTTGAAAATGGGTATGCCTCACCTTGCTTACTGTTCTGCACTGCCTCCTGTTTCTTTATGGAAACTCTATTGGATTGGTAGACATAAGTTGATGGATTAACTTATGTCATTTGTTTCTGTTTTGTTGTTTGTATTTTCTTCTTTTTATGATATCTGTTGTCTTGTAAACTTGCCATGGGAAATAAAAAAAAATTTAGAAATACAGTTTCAACAGATTACTCAGCTGTAAGAAAATGAAAATTTTAATTGTATTCATAAAATAATAAATTTGTTTTAATATTTTAAATTACATTATGTTACTGAAAGAAAATTGTATAAATTTCTTAAAGTCTATGCCGCAAGAATATACAAATGATAATGAAATACTGTATGTAATGTAGTGAATATAAGAACTTTTAAAATTTTCAGTTTAATTTGAAATTTAATACAAAGTTTCTCATTAATTATTTTTTATTTCTTCACTTTGAAGTTAGTTTGTTTTAATATCTAATGAAAGCAGAGGAAAAAATAATATTCTGATTGTTTTGTTAAAAAAGTTCATTACTGATATCATCAGTACTGATATATAATAAATTCTAAATGCATATCTATATGCGAAACTATTCTGTTAGCACACATTTAAAAAAACATGTTACTTTTTTAAAAATAAATTATAAAAACTCATAGTAAATATAAACAATGCTACTGGTCTTTTTTATGTTATGATCGCCGTTAAAATAAAGAATTTTTATTTATTTTACATCCATTTAATCAACAAATGCTTATGAAACTGATCAAAATTAGTTTAAATAACTGCTTTAAAATTGTTTTTAAAATATATATGTTGTAATCTTCATTTTATGATTGATGATTTTGCTTAAAGTAATAAAATTTGCATTGTTATTCGAATGCTGAGCGCTTTGATCCAAAATACTTGCCACTAGATTGATAGATGTCTAACAGATTCATCCAGAGCGCACTACAAATTGACTGCTACATAACGCCCATGTTTTGCCATTACAACTTGGAGAATGAACCACCAAGCCTGCCAAGGAAATAGAAATTCTTTCCTGTTATTTTGCCTAGTTATTCAATCGGATAATTAGGCAAAGTAACAGGAAAGAAGTTTATTTCCTTTTTTCGGAACCATTTCTTATTTTAATAACTCTTGTCAATTTACTGTTATTGTTATTTAATTATTGTTATTGTTTATTTATCGTTATTTTAAGAAAAATATCTAACTTTTCTTTATAATTTCAAAGATTTTTGTATAGATTAAAATGTATATATATAATTTAATATTTTATTATGTTGCATATCATTTCAGCATTTAGGAAAAAAAATAGAAGAGTATTGTTCTCTTTAATAAAATTATAACTTCTATATCACCAATTTTGCACTGAGTACATATGTTAAGATGATAAAGCTTTTTATGATATATGCAATGTATGTGATGATATAAGGCAATTATCTGTGAAATGGATAACGCAAATGTATCTTGAAATAATAAAATAATGAATATTATTCATTACATAGAACCCATAATTCACACGTTTTTTTTTTTTTCCTTTGTAAGCACTTATAGTAGATTTTATTGTTCACTTTTTTTCCTTAAATGAAATAAATTTTCTAGAAATTAACGAGAAATAGAAACTAAATTTTATCTCTAAATTTTATCAATTCTTTCTTATTTTAAGATGGTATCAATTAGTGAAAACTTATTACTAAACGTAGCAATCTAGCTTAGATCATTGATTACAGTTATCTGTAATTAAGTTATAATTAGTTACTGATCCAAAAAATGATATATAAAGCAATTTTTATCAAGCAACAAACATTTATAATCAACAAAACAAATTAACAATATAAAACTTTAAGTTAACTACATGCTTACAAGGCCCGATGTTTCGAAATAATTGTATTTTCGCAAAAATAATTAAGATATAACTCGGTTAGCAACTGTGCGGAAAGGTAAACAACGGGCTTAAAAGCGGAAACGGACGAATCGATTGCTTGTTAGGGATGCTAGTCAGATATGTGCGGCGAAAAGCAATTTTGATTGAAAAAAAGTTTGATAGTTATTGTGGAATTTTTTAATCTCTTTCTTTGATATTATGTAATTTAAAAATCTAATAAATACAAATTTAAATGATTTTTATTGTAATTAAAATCCCTCTGCATACCTTTCTCCCCTATTACGGCGATCAGGTTGAATCAACCATTAGCTTGGACGATCGCCAATATTCCACACAATCGGCAATAGAACTATAACTTATTATTAGTTAATTAGTAGTTTCTACAATTATTTTTCTTTATAATTATTAATGTTAAAAATCTTATATACAATACTATTATCCTGGGAAAATACTCATTTATATGAAAATTATACAGGTTATATATATATATATAATATAATTATAAGCATATATATATATACAGTGGGTAAAAAAGTATTGGCAATTGCCTTAATTTATTCATATTGACAAATAAATAAAATCTTATGCAATTTTAGCTGTCGTAATTAAATACAAGACATCTTAGATATATAAAAATAGTAAACATTTTATTTTAATTTGCATTTTCTACGATTTTTTTTTCTTTCAAAAACGAAAATTTGCATGTCAAAAAAGTATTGCCAAAGTTTTAACTGCTATGCAAATTTTGTTACATTGAAGTCACGTGTTTCAACTGATAAGAAACTCTACCGGTATAAAGTCTGCAAAACTACTCCAAAAGTGTCTATGCATTATTTTGCGATTACTGCAGTAAAATGACTTCGAAATCGAAGGAGTTGGACGTTGGTGTTAAAAACACGATTATTAGGCTCAGAAATGAAGGTTTAACTTATCGTGCTATAGGAGTGCAGTTCAATATAAGTTTATTTACTGTCAGAAGTGTTGTAAAAAAAAAAAAAAAAAAAAAAAGTTCAAGGAAACAGGATCAACGGAAAATAAGACTAGAAGTGGACGACCTCGAATATTTTCTACAATAGAAGAACGTGTCATTATTAACAAGGTTAAGAAAAACCCTACAATAAGTGCACCCCAGATAGCTAGAGGTGTTGCTTTCACTTCGCAAAAAGACTTTCAGCGTACAGACTGTACGGAATGTTTTTACACTAGAGAAGGGCAGCTAGAAAGAAACCATTCATCTCGGAAATAAATAGGAGAAAGAGATTAGATTTCGCAAAATCCCACATTGATTTATCTGAAGAGTTTTGCAACACAGTTATTTTTTCCGACGAATCAAAGTTTAACATTTTCGGCAGTGATGGGCGACGATATGTGTGGAGGGAGGCCAAATACTGAATTGGAAAAGCAACATTTAACTGCTACTGTAAAACATGGTGGAGGCAGCGTCTTAGTTTGGGGCTGTATGGCAGCTAATGGAATTGGTAACTTGCATTTTATTGATGGTATTATGACAGCACGTACATATATTGACATTTTGCGCCATAACTTAAAAATCAGTGCCCAAATCTTGGCTTGGGAACATCATTCGTTTTTTCAACAAGACAATGACCCCAAGCATACAGCGAATCTCACCCGTGAATGGCTACTCTACAATGCACCTCGCCAATTAAAAACCCCACCTCAATCGCCTGACATCAATCCAATTGAAAAAGTTATGGCACCTGCTGGATCTAGAAATCAAGAAACTTAAAAATTTCAAGTAAAGACGACCTCAAACGTTTACTCTTGCAAAGAGTGGCACAAAATTTCCAACAGTACAACAAAGACCTTAGTTTCCTCTATGAGAAATAGATTACAAGCTGTTATAGATGCAGAAGGTATGCATACAAAGAACTAAACATATATTGATTTTGTTTTCTCTCATAATATTGTCAATTTCATAATTTTGCCAATACTTTTTTTATCATGTAAATTTTGGATTTTCTCGTAGATTTTGACCAAAAAAAATATTTAAATGAAAATTTCGTTATATTTGTTTGTCTTTTCTCCTTCTGTAATCGCTATGTTAAAATAAAATTTGTAAAACATACTTTGTTAGCAAATATGATCATTTATAGGCAATTGCCAATACTTTTTTATCCACTGTATATATACACTTGCTCACATAAAGATACACGAATTTATACATAATGCATAGGCATAAATACTCATTCGCGTACACATGGGTAAACGCATAGAGACGCATTTGCATACATACATAAATAAATAAATATCCCTTTGTAACTGATGGAATATACATAATTCTGCTTACTAAAAATAACAGGGAATAACATTCAAATTTAAGTGTGCATCTTTAACCGTACCAGTACATGATTACTCATACAGAAACACATACTTTGACGTACACATGCATAAACGTCTTTATAAACATGCTTATGTAAAAGTACTAAAATATAAATAAAACTCTTAATTTTCGGCAGGAAATTTGAAACCTATGAATTTAAATTTGATTTGCAAATAGTTGAATTATAAATATAAAAATGTGAATTAGTTTTTCAGAGGCGTGGAATTTGAACTGCCAAATCCGTACAAGACAAAAAATTAAAAATACAGTTACTTTTATGATATTTGTGACAGGCTTGTTAAAATATTTTGCATTATTGGCTAATGGGTCTTTCTAGAATTTGCTTGAAAAGATTGTGCATAGAGCTAGTTATAGCAACTAATTTGAGATTTACCTAGCGCAAGAAATACTACAAAAGTTAAGAGTGTTTAGAGATCCTTATGAAGAACTATCAAAACGAAGATAGTCGTTTATCAATGAAGTAGTAATGTTTGTTTGGAGATTAGCTCGATTCTCGAACCCAAAGGAAAAGTTTCGTTTAATATAAATGTGTTTTATTGTAACCTCCAGCTTGTGTGAATTACGCACATTATGAAGGGTATAAAGGCAGTTTGCATGAGTCGCATGAGTTTGCATGAGTCGCATGTTTCTGGACATGATTTTACGGGGCGTGATACTTAAATGTATTTTTCTGAGAAATTTCTATTTTGAATTTAATTTTACTCGAGTTCGATGATTTACTTAAAATAAAAATTTTGATTCTCGGCAGCCTTTATTTGTGCTTTTATATATCTGCAACACTTTCTTTCCTCTTATATGGAAAATTATTCATTACTATTCTAGAAATTGATCCGCAATATTTTTCTGTTTGTTTTGCTTGCATGAGGAATGCAGGCAAAAACAAACATAAAAACATTGCAGAATATCGCAGAAAAATAGAAAAAAATACTTTATAAACAAGTAACCTTTTTTATTTGGTTCAATTCCATACATAATAAAATTGAAGTATTCTGGATAGTTCGTAACAATATTATTACAATTCACACACTGATGAGAAATTCTGGTGAAAATAATCAATAAGCACTATGATCATTAACGTCGTAAAAAATTATAATTTCTTGTAAAAAACGAAATTTTATCTATAGAAGTTTATCTTACTTGTAAATAAGGCACTGATATGAATAGCTATAATCACTCTATAGCACAAATTAACTAAGATATATTTAGAAATAAGTTATTGAATAACATAAAAAAAGCTGCCATTCCATCATTTATTTCTATTTTAGTAACTTTAGTACAAATGTAAAGTTTCGTATGTAATTTAGCCCACATCTAAGAGGAGAAGAATTTGTTTTTGAGAAGATAGCTGATGCAGTAAATCAAGCATTTCCGATTTCTACATATTCTGAAACATCAAGAAATTCTGATAATTTCTTAATTGCACCGAACTTATCAATCACGCTAATAGTGTGAGTTAACCTACATTTTTTAACTATATAGCTTACATAAAGCAGGGCGTTAGCCATTATGCCGCAATGGTAGTCTGGGCTTTCAATGGTTCATACTTTTTGTAGATGGTTGTTAAATAATGGCTCACTAACATTGCAGTTGATGCGAATACAGTGGGAAAATCCGATAATTCATTGAATCAATTGCATTTGGATTTGCTTTTTGTGTAGGCCAAGATTGCACACTGTAGAGATTCTTATTTTTAGATTTACATTTCTGAAAATTATCATACACGATATTATATTACGAATACTGTGAGCTATTGAGATTTCCTTTTTTGTTAATGTTTTAAGTATTTAGTTGATTAAAATAGCGCAATTTTATATGTTCATTACAAAACTGCTGCCTTTTTAAATTAATTTTTGAGACTATTCTAGCAAATATATATAAAAAAAAATTATTTTACATTGAAACTTCATGCATGAAGATTATTTTGGTTGACTTTAGCTGTAAAAGAGGGTCCTGATGGTCGAGTGACGCGTTCTGGCGCTCGGTGCCGCAGTTTTCGGGTTCGAGTCTCGCCGGTGCCGTGGATGTTTGTAGTGGTTCGGAATACACTTTAAACTATAGTTACCGGTTTAACATAGCTGCTGGGCGTAGAGCTGACAACCCTACCCCGTAAAAAGAAAAATACTTCTCGTCTCGTAATCTGCCAGTAGACAGATGGCCTTGGCCCACCATGGGGCTATTGCAATGATGATGATAGCTGTAAAAGAATTATCTGAAAACTCGTGAAGAAGTGAAAAGAATGCAAAATATTTATTATACTCTTACCAATGGACACTTCTCATATTTTTCTATGGGATTTTATCTAATTGCCTTGATTCCACTCACCTATTGAACAATCCTAGCAAAATAGCCTTTAGAAAGAAGTGAATAATATTTTTGATAATAATTTAAAATTCACGAAAGAGAAAATAAAGAATAATAAAACTATACAGTATACTTATGCAGATGATAATAAGACTGCAATAACAAATTAAAATTATATTAGAGGATAATCATTGAAAATTCTCCTTTAATCTTGAGCATAGGCAAAATTCCTTGTAAAATAGAGATGCACTTTTTATTTAATTGAGTAAAAAATAAGTGTTATAATTTATTTAATTGAGATTAAGTGTACTTTGCTTTCCATTTATTTGAATGGTGGAGTTCCAACTAGAAACAGCAATATTAATAGTCTTTTGCAAAGGCTGCTTAATTAACTTTTTCTCTCATTAATGGAAGGTATAGCTATCAAAGTGGGTGTGACCAAGTTATAGCAATAAAGGTGTTTGAATAATGTAACAGAGGTTGAATATGGACATGAGGAGAATTAATGAAAGAGCATTTTATTATATTTTTATTACATAAAGGGCTACTATTATCAAGGATAATTTAATATTTTTTTAAGTCATGAATTTAATTAAAATATATATATATATATATTATTTCCAATGGCAGATTATGAACAGTTACAGCAAAAAAACAACAACGAAAAAAAACATACAACATACAACAGCAACAAAAAAATACAACAAATACAACAAACCATGCTGAAACAGAGTTCATTAGTCTAACAATAATGCCAAGTTGCAGATCTTTTAGCCACTAAAAGTGTTACCAGGTGCACCACGGGGAGGTAGATCTTCTGCGCACCCAAAAAAATTAATAATTAAAATATTATTAATAAAAAAGAGTGAATTAGAATAGAAGTAAATAAATAATGAGAAATTAAGGGTTTTAATAAGTTCTATAATAAGCACCTTAATGGAATTACGCAATTTGACAATAACTAAGGAACAGATAATTTTGAAAAAATATATAATAAACGTTGATCAGGAATGAAACGTTGTACAAGCTTATCACATGTGCTATGCTTTTTTGCTGTGCAAAATGTTATAGATTTAGCCACGAGGAAAAAAAAAAAAAAAAGGTGAAAAACAGAGCAATTTTAAACTGCTCATCTTTGTTGAAATATCAGATATGAGTGTGTTAACTCCATGGACATTGACGTACATTTTCACCTGCTATGTAAACTCTCTAAAATGTTGGGGAGAGCTTTTATTTTTTTCTCTACACCTAATTCCCGTACCTAGGACAATGTAGCCGCATACAAGTTAGAAATATGAGGGTGGAACTACGAACAGCCAACAGACAGGTTACGTGAGAAAACAGAGCCTTTCGAGAGGACTTTTAGGGGTAACTGCCTCACATTTGCATGTCGGTTGAGGAAAGCTTGGAGGAATTCGTTCCATTTGTCCTTCAAGGTAATTTTCAGTTACACCACATTTCAATAAACGATTGACAAGTGTATCCCATGCATGCCCTAGATAATGCTAATGATATATGATATTAAAGTATGCGGATATGCAGACTATGGCATATGTTCATTATTTCCTCTTGTGCAATTCATTTGTTCTATTTTGGTTGCTCCATGTCTTTGTTCAGCAAGATCAGGCCTAAGGAACACAGAGGTTCATGGACTTGGTCTAGATGTTACTGTCGACTAAGTGGGATAGGGAATAACAACAACACTTGTTCTGTGACTTACTTTGTCATTCATAAAATAATGCTCCCCACACACATACGTATACATACACACAAAGACCCGACAAGGCCCAAGTGAAATTTTATGCATTTTTAATGCAGCTATGATATCACTGCACCTATCTATGTCACAAATATGAAGTGTTGATTTACCCTTCTATTGTGCATAACGCCTCGTTTTCAACAATCAGCTTCAATGACATTCTGGTGATATCCTTGAATTTGATAACGAATTCTCTCTTCCCTCTAAGCTATCTGGTGCCCAGAACTATTCTTGATGATAGACTGTTGTTCACACTAATGGATATGCTCATCACCTCAATGCAATCCTTTTCGATGATGATGGCGTGTTTGTGACGGAATCAATGTAACAAACCTCCTACATATTAGTAATCATTATCTAAAAACAAGAAAAACAGTTCTGCCAGATTCACGAGTGCCCTTTACACTTTTGAGATCTGTTGCAATCTAGCCATGAACGAGATTTTTTTTTCTCTACTTGGGATACATATTTATCTTTTGAGATACGAAGTATTTTCCATCGCCTGTAACACAGTTCTACCTACAACGGCTATTTTTAACTACTTTTAACGCTGTGGCTATTATTTGATCACGATAATATGCACTCAAATGATGTATTACAAGTATCTGCACTCAATATTTACAACAGAAATAAATTGATGGCATTATAATCAGAAACGTAATTTCCTTCTCAATTTTTTACTACTTGAAATATGAAATAAATAAAGAACTCTTGTATATTGCTTTTTATGAAAATAATGAGGGTTTACCCTACAACACTCCCTACAAATGTTATGATAGTAGTAATAATAACAATTTTTATTATTTATGATTATTTGTTTGAAATGTAATTTGCATAAATCAGTTGCTCCTTAGCAATTGCTAAACATTGTTTATATAATGCACATACAGTTGAATATCTATCATTCAATGTTTGAAATTTAATTTGTTTTTGAGCTAAATAGTTAAGTCTCTAACAGAAATATTGCATTTCATCTTTACTACATTAATTCTCACGAGTGAATTTAACTAAGCATATCATGTAATTTTTATAAAAAAAAGCTGTAATTAGAATAGTTTAAAAGAACAAAATAATTGTGACATTCAATTAAAAAATAACTTCAGAGATGATTTCAAAATTTGCAAAAATATTTTATTAGCGAGGAAGGTTTTTAACGATTCAAAAGGGTTTTTGAAATCCCCAATTTCTTAGTAAAATAAAGAAATCCAATTTTTTATTTCTGTCTCAATAAGGCATGTATTAACTAAGCTTATGCAATATGATGCTGAACAATAAAAATGAAGAAATTAAAATTGACTTTTTGAAAAAAATGTTTTTTAGTAGTTTGTGCATAGAGTTTTGATTAACTATCAATAACCATAGAAAAAAAACAATTTGGAAATTATACAGATAAAAAAACCAGATATTTTTACATTATGTCAAAAGAATGAACTGGGCTTCTTATATTCTAAGGACGAACGAAAAAAAAATCCTGCCCGAGAAAGTTTTAAACGTAAATAAGAGATACTAATATGGATGGATTCTATTGAAGCTGATTTTAAGGTTATTGAGGGAGAAAAACGGGAAAAACTAGGTCAAAGATAGTCGATCGTGAATACTTTTTCAGAGAAAGGCCTTAGACCACCCTGGACTTGTAGAGCCAATCATTAGGGTGATACAATGCATATCTCTTTTACTATGTATTTATACATTTTTGCAAAAAAAAAAAAGGTTTTTGCGCACATATGTATTAAATATTAAAAAGAATTAAAATTATAGCATACTAATATAGAATAGAACAATTTTAATACAAATTTAATTTTTCATAAAAAAAAAAAAAAGAATAAAGTCTCATACGAATTTGTGGCAGAATTTTTTATGTGAATTTGTGCCAAAATTTTTTATGCTCATGTACTAAAAGATGTATTCTTCATCAAAAGAAAATAATTTTTAATTTAGACGTAATAATCAATAATTCTCGAAACTCGTGAGCATGCATGATATTTCGAAAGAAAGGAAAACATTCTTTCTCTATGAATAAATTATATTAGAAGATCCATTCCTCCTTAAATAAATAGACATTATCTTGAAGTTTCTATTATAATAAGAGCAAATATATACTTATCTTTAAGTGAAAATCATTTTTATATGTATACATAATATTTGAGATTAATTGTTTGTGTTTGCTAAATGTGGATTGCACGAACCTATCCTATTAAAATCTGGAGAATACTTTTAATATAATTATTTTACCTATTGATGAATTTTGCTTATATGTAACGTAAAAATAAAATCAAGTCATTTGTTCTTTAAAAAGCCACGCCGAGGCCAAATTTTTGATGCTTTCTTACCTTGCAGTTTGAAAACAGACGACATTTTTTTTTAAAGAAAGAAATAGCATTACTAGTTCATCGAATTTTAAATTTTACTTAATTATTTTACTTTAAGGAAAACACTTAATTCTAGTTTAAATGATTTTATTAAAAAACCAATAATCAATCGTAAATCTTAAGGATTTTTAAATATATTGCGAAAAATTCATGGAATTATTTTGAATACAAGATAGAAAGATTTTAAAGTTTGAAAATTTTAAAAAACATTTTAGATATTAAAAAAATGTACAACACACAAAAATTCCCTGTTTATAAAAGTTTGTATAAATTTGGACTTTTAATAGGACTACCGTTTTGTTTAAGCTTCTAATTTCTACAACACATGATATAAGTTCACGTTACAAAATACTGATTTTGCTATAAATGGATTAAAATTTATTGCATATTTATTTACTTCTATATCACTTTATAACATACTGCAATTCTCTATATTTGCTGTTAATATACATACGTACAATGTATGTGCTGTAATCGTAACATGCATAATAATTTCAAGACGCAAACATATCTTAAAAGCAGTTCAAGAAGTAAATAATCTCTCAGCAAAATTAACACATCGTCAAAAAGAGCAACATGTCTATTGCATTACTTGCTATTGCCATTGGAAGTTTTGTGGTCATCATATGTATATTACAATTCATATATATGTACGCCAAGGTCTCAAAAGAATAATTTTATCTCAAACATTCTTTGGCTACAATTTGTCCAGTAACATACGTATGCTTTATGCATATGCTCATGCTACCTTCTTTATGCTAACATTTGCAAATGGCTTGATTACTATGATGTTTGTATCCCTCCTGTCTTACAAAATCTATTACGATTTGAGTGATATTATGAATGAATACCGAAGATCTTTGTTGAAACTCATAATCAACAATTACATTGACGAACTAAGCATCCAGAAGTGTCTGGCCGATTACAGGCTGATCGTTGATTGCATCGACCAAGTAGAGACTGGCTTTTCTGGATTAACACTTTTCTGGTTGGATCTAATGTTAGTTGTTTTTTCATGTTATTCAGTGGGATTTCTTCCATAGACGAAATGTCCCAGCACAACATGGTGTTATTTTTACCTAACTTGTTTTGGAAAGTCGTTGTTTGAATTCCTCAGTGTTGTGTGTAGTGCAGGGAAAAATCTGTCAAGAAGACGATGCCTTGAAAAATTGGTCGTTCGCTTCTCTGAAAAAGCAGCTTACAACTTCTACGTGGATGGTAAAATCTGCTTGCCCAAGCTCCACTGTTTCGGACTGCTGGCAGAAACTATAAGAGGAACCACACTCGAACTCTCTGGAGGAAATTTATTTGTGCTTAAATACAACTTGATTTTGTCTGTTATTGGACTTATGGTAACTTATGGTGTGCTTATTTTCAATTTAAATAACTTTGATGTTCACGATTATAATAAAACCAATGCTTCACATATGATTCCGCGCTTTTAATATATTTAATATAGCTTATTATTAATGTCTTAGTATAATGCACATTTATAAGTGCTATTATAAAGTATTCAAGAGTAAAGTATAAAAAAAGTAAAAAAATCTTTATTCAACCAGTAAGATGGGGCTGAAAAGTTTTTTTTTTGTCTATCTGGGATTTCACCAATGAAAGTAAGAAATATGCATATGCTTGATTCGGTAAAAATATCATACTGCTTTGCATGTATGTTTTATTATTACGTAAGCTTTTACTAGGCATTATCATCATGTATTTGTTAATAAAAATATTTTTGTCATTATTTCAAAAAAAAAAGTTAAATGTTAAATTAATTGAAAAGTTTTTCTGCAATTTGAAGCATTTTCTTTAATATTGATTATGCAAAATTTAAGCTTTTCAGTTTTCATATATTTTGCAAATTTTTTGAAGAGTATATATTTGGAAAATTATTTTAAGTGCAAGAAGTTTTTAAATGTCTTAAGATTAATATTTCATTTTAGTTATGTATTATTGATTCTGTTTTATTTTCAATGTGAATTCTAAAACCTTTATAATATATTTATAGAAAAAGATTTATAATAATTATTAATTAACAACTCTTCATAAATAAAAAAAATTTTTTGATCAAACGATTATTGTGTTTGTAATATTTTTAGTGTTTGCATTTCCTTTAAAAGATAGATATTTAAGATTTTTTTTTACATTTTATATTTGGTGCATAATTTTTATATCATTAAGAAATGTAATTATTAGTAATAAAACAATATTTTTAGAAATAAAATATTTATTTAACTAATACATTTTACTGTCTTGAAAATTGCTTTGAAATAGTAAATGGAATACATTTGTTTAAAATGTGAATTCAGGAAACTTTTGATTTATGTTGGTAAGATTTAAGTTTTTAATTGAAACATTGACTAATGGTCAATTATGAATGGTTATGAATTTAAAGAGCCAAAACTCTTAATGCACTAAAAGAAATTAAAAATAGTGTTTTTATTAGGGTTTTAAATAATTTACGACATTTTTTAGAATTAGTATAGTTTACTAGAAAAATACAAAACAATAAACAGAACTTTCACTCAAAAATATTTTTATTTTTAAACATATTGTTATGAACAATTTTAAACTACAAATTTATTATAATTTTTTACAATTGTTATATATTTATTAAACAAACTAATAATTTCTTTGAATTACATGATCATAAATCAAGAAACATTTATCACATTAAGTTATAACACATAGAACTCCGATTACAGAAAATTCAGAGCTTATATTTGATAACACAAAATTTCAACCCCATCGAATTCTACCACAACTCTCAGCTTTCACCAAACGTGCACATTCCTGTAATTGAAAAGTTTAACAAGTTATTGAAAGAAACTAATTATTGAAAAAAGTTTAATTTCTTTTCATCACCATTAGTTTAATAAAATAATTTAAGTAGATAGACATGAAATTCTGAGAAAGAATTATTCCTTTATTGTTAAAAATTTCTACTAAGATGGTTATGAAAAATTTATAATACTGAGGTTACCATCAAGAAAAATTGTTAACTTTAATAAAAAAAATAAAATACTGGTTGAAAATATTGATTGCATTTCACTTACTTTATTTAAGATAATAATTAATCAAAAATATACTAAAAAATATTGATAATATTGGTTGAAAATATTGATTGCATTACACTTACTTTATTTAAGATAATAATTAATCAAAAATATACAAAAATATTTTAATTGATTAAATTTCATAATTTTTATTTCAAAAAGCAAACAATAACTTTTGGAATAATAGTATCTTTATTACACATTTTAAATTAAAACAAAAAATATTATATTAATTAAACTAAATATATTAATATTATTATTATTTTATTTACATATTATTAATAATTTTTATTATAATAAGATAAAGTGTTAAAATTGTATTTAGAGAATTGACGTTACTTTTACGTGTAGAAAGCTGAAATGAGAACAACAAAAATATTTGCAAAATATTTTTGCTTTACATGAACAGGTAGTATATCTTTTAAATTACTATTATAAATCCTGCATTAGTTTTTAAAACATGCAATCAAAGAATTGAATGATAGAAGCCGATTTGAATGGTTGATATATAACTTTAAGCAATTTTTTAAAAAAAAACTTAAACGAAAAATAATTGATCATAAAATTTTGAATCTAAATGACGGTGAAACTTCTTAACGAAATTTTAAACAACATTATAATCTAAAATAAATATTTTGTGACAATTCTTACCTCGAAGTCCATCATCATTTCTTTTCAGGTGGGGTTAACTATAAAAAAGACAATAATAATGACAAATCTGTTTAATGTTACAATAATAATAAACCATTTTAATGTTACAATAATAATAAATCAGTTTAATGTTACGTTAATAATAAATCAGTTTAATGTTACAATAATAATAAATACGTTTAATGATAAATCGTTTAATGTTACAATAATATTAAATCAGATTAATGGTAAACAAGTTTAATGTTACACGTTTAATATTTCAATTCAAAATTTCTGTCTTTTTAAGAAAAACTTATATTAAATTATCATAAATAAAATTTTTTTGGTTTTATAATCCACTAAAAAGTTAAGTAAATGGTTTTATAAATAATTAATGTAATCTATACTTAATAATTCATTATAAGACGAATATCACATATTATTTCTATTTTTTTATAAACATGTAAAGAAAGTTTTACTTAAATAAAATTTTAATTGAATATTTACCTCATAAATAAAAAATAATTTACTTACCTCGCGAATATTTTTTATCATGCACTTGAATATCTAAATTGAAAAAAATATTAGTTTGATAATAATACGTTAGATTTTCTGAAAATTAAATTTAAAAATTAAATTTAAATTTTAAACATAAATAAGATTTTTTTAAAACAGAAAATTGCTTTAAATTTATTTTTAATTTCTTGTTAAGTTAAGCCATAAATTGTTTTAATTTTAACTTATTTCATATGGAAAGTGAATAGAAACGAGTTAGAATGAATATCTGAACATATTTGAAATTTTATAAATTATTTTTAATTTTGTTTTGTCACGGGTTCTTAGACTTGGTCTAGATGTTGCTGTCTACCAAGCGGGATAAGGAAAAAAAAAAATTTGTTTTGTGTACTTATATTCTTTTTAATATGTTTTATTAAAGTATTTTATATTTTAATTTGCTGCCATATTAAAATTACTTCCACTGGGATATTAAAATGTCACCACATCAAGTACCAGTATGTATGCAATGTATATGTTTCTAGTAAAGGATTATTTTAGGATTTCTAACCTCTCGAATGATAAAAATTTGAGTTTAACGTTATAATATTGAGCCCGCCTTCTTGAAAATTTTCTCTGAATTTTTTTGTAGATATTTTTCTTAATTAAATTTAAAAATGTAAAGAAATTATAATTCCACTAAAGTGGGACAACGCCAGTCAACATCTGCTAGTGCGTCAATCAAATTATGAAAGTAAGCAAAATCGTATCATTAAAATATTTTAAAAAATTGCTTTAAATATAAGCATTAGAAGTTTATTTTATATATATCTAAGTTCTATTTCTTTTCCTTGAATCCTTATATTATTCTGCAATAATTAAAAAATTCTTTTAATCAATTTGTTTTATAAGTAATTAATCTTAATAAAAGGTTAAGCACCAGCTTATTGTATTTTGATTTTTATAAAAAGAATATTATTCATGATCAATATAAAAGCATCAATTATTTACCTTTATAGGAATATCTCTAGATGGATATAAGGGTTCATATTTGGTACATCTTTTTCGCTTCTCCGTGAAGAGTTTCTTTTTGGCACTTCTCAAGAGCAAGAATAGCCTAGAGATGATTACAAATTTATGATTAATTACATTACTCCATTATTTTTGGATCTAATTTGTCAAAGTTTTAAACAATCTCCTTTTTATATTACTAGTTATATTAAAAACATTTAGATTTAATTCAAGCTTTATAAAATTTAGTTTAAATGTATCAACTTTTAAATTAATAAATTGAAATAAAATAATCAACAATTATTTTAAAAGACGCTGGATAAAAACTTACTTTGCAATGGCATTTTCTTTTCACACATGGAAAATTTCTGACAGAGTAAAGGATTTTTACCTAGAAAAAGAATTTGTCATTAGAAAATTTATCTACCAAAAAATGTGAGAGGAGAAATTTTCTTATATTAAAAAATATTAACATTTAGATTTTAACTAGTGATCGTAGAATTTTATTATTATTATATTGTAAGTCAATAGTTCATTTCACCACAATTAAGTAAATGAACATGATACAAAAATTTAGTGAATAATTATTTTTAAAAATTGTGAAATGAAATTATTTTAAAGGAAAATTAATATTTCACTTACTTCTAGAAATACAGTCAATTATGCCCAATAATTCCCTTGGTGGCATATTGACCAAATAGCATTTTTTCATATGTAACATTCGACCTAGAAAACCTAAAATTTTGTGCTTAACTTCGTGCAGTTTGCTATGAGAACCTTCTTTAGCAATAGTTTCATCACTTTTATCAGCTGTAGCGAAATGATGTTTTTCATCTTCTGAATGGATGCCATGCAATAGGTGACTCTCATCTGTCTTGATAGCATACTTGAAATGCTCTTCATCATAGCCAACACCAAATTCATGTCCTTTCTTTTCATCTTTCAAAATACCTTCAGTTCTTTAATCCCGTGAAGAAATGTGTCTTTCCCTTTTCCAAACTCAGCACCAGCTTCGTGTGTTTTGAAATTCTTCAGATCATCTTCTGCAAGAGCAATTTTAACACCAACAGATTTTTCCTTTCCTTCAATGAGTGGTATCTTTGCATCTACATGGGCTTGGTCACGAGCAGCTTCATAAGCAGGAGTACCTCCAGATAACGTAATAGCCATCTTCTTTCAAAAATTTCTTCAATGCTAAGATCTTTTTGGATTTTACAATCTCTTCATCCTTTTTGTTTCTTCTTTGATTCCAACAGTTTTAGCAGCCAAACCTTTGTAGAAAGATCTTTGGCATACGTGTCTTCTAAGGCTTTTGATTCTCGCAATGATTTTTCACTTCCATAAGTTTTTTTCCAATCCAACAGTTTTGCTATTTAAACCTTTTGCAGACAGTTCTTTGGCATATGCTTCTTCTAAGCTCTTAAATTCTCTCAATTCTTTATCAATTCCATGAGATTTCTCTAGTCCAATTTCGCCAGAGATATGAGCCCCTTCTTTAGGATAATACTCTTCAAAACCTTTAACTGCTTTATGAAGTTTTTCATCGACGAATTCATCATCATCTATAGGATGAAACTCTTCTGTTTTAAGTATTTCATCATATATGTGGTCTTTACCATTATTTACTATTTTTTCTTTGTGAAGAGTTTTGGGCTCCAGTGCTTTACCGCTTTCCGAAGCCTTTTCTAAATCCAATTCTTTGGAAATATCTGCTGAATGGTGCAGATATGGAACTTCTTCATGATATACAGAATCTTTCATCAGGTTAAGAGCCTTTTTGTAAGCTTTATCTTCATCTCCAGATACTGAATGAATTTCTGAGGAACTATGCTTTGCTCCTTCAACTGCAGCTTCAAAATAAGCCTTTGCATCGTCATCCATTAGAAAGTATGGTATACTGCTTTCATGGTGAACTCCAGACTTTTCAAGTTCTTTAGAAAGAGCCTCTACTCCTTCAACTCCATGAAGATATTTAGCATCTTTATCCATATCCAAATGAAGTGCACTTTCTTCTAGATACTTTTAAGATCCTTTTCATTCTCTGGTGAAAAGTTGATAGTTTTGCATTTTTAGCGAGGAATGGCTTTGACTCATCTTTCATCTTGAAAAACTTTTCGGGATCTTCCTTTTCAAGAAATAATTTTCTTTGCCTTCTTCAAAAAAATGTTTCAAGACCAATGCCATGGCTTTTAAGTCTTCTTCAGGTACATTTTCCGTTTTGAGCTGTGAACTCAATATTTCTTTGAGCATTTTGAGATCCATTTCATGTTTCTCACTCGTTGGCAAATCTTCAACTGGATAGCCAAACTTGTCTAAAGAGTAATGAATATCCTTATCAGCAATGTCCTTTTCTAAAAAGTAAGTTTTGATAGCACTTAAAGTCTTCTCTAAAAGTTCTTTATCTCCTACCTTGTGATCTAATTCAAATTTTAAATCATCACCAATTAATTCAACATCCTTCAAATAAACATCTTTCTTGGCATCCTTTTTGGCATTTATCATAACAGGTTCTTCAACACATCCTCCGTTGACGTCCACAATACCTATAGCCACAAATAGAATCACAAAATTTAGATACATTTTTGAAGACGGTTCGTTATCTCTATGAGATACTAGTAGATTTAGTTCTGATCTGCTCTATCGTAGTGGACACTCAAACTTATATACTGCCAAAATACAGTCGATAAAAAAAAATAATGATTCTATTATCTTCATTCAAACATGCTGTATTGCATACAGATAAATTTCAGTAGAATTGCGTGAAATCAAAAGATCAACAAAGATTGCTCACACAATTTTAAGATTATTGAATCATGGAAGAAAATATTACTTTTCTAGTAGCTTATGAAGTCGTATCTACTGAAGCGTTACAGCTCTAGTCAATATGTTTGCACCTAACAAGCTGAAATCGCTTAAGATTAGTGTTTGGATAAGTTGAATTATGGTTTAGTTGAAGATCTATTAAAATAATAAGAAGTAAGATGAAGAAATACTAAGAAGTTTTGGAAATAATTAAATTTTCTAATAAATTAATTTCAATATGCTACATTCTTTTTTTCAATTGTAAAATAAAAGATTAATAAATAAATGAAGTAAATAAAAGATTTGTTAAGCATGATTTTATCTGTCTTTAAACTTTGAGGGTTACGAACGTTTTCCTTAAATTAATTTGACTAATTAAATGTTGAATTTTAACAAATGAACATTGAAAAAGAAAGCGATTTTTATTTTATAAAGCTATAATTAAGTATTAGGGAAATAAACTTGTGCGCAACTATTATTATTATTTTCATAGTAACATAAATTGTTAATTTTTTAAAAAAATCAATTAACTTACTAATGAATGAAGATATTGTTTGTTTCATAACAATCAATCAATATAAGTATATATGTATATAGGCCACAGAAATTTATATATTGATAAATATATATAAGGTATCGTTTTGCATTTAAGCCGTATTTTGTTGAAATCAAATGGATTTATTTTATTATTATTTTTTTTTTTCAAAATACGTTTTGGCCTATAAAAAAGATATATGTATGAGGTTTAAAAAGAGTAAGAGTTTAAAAATCTGGGACTTTTTGCAATGATATATTTGTCTCCTTAACTCTCACAGGTTCTATTTGGGCAGGGTGAATTCTGCAATATATAAAATTGGTAGAAATTGATTTATATTAAAAATGTTTTAAATAAGAATATACTGTTACACTCTTTTAACTACTTTATTTACCAATATTATTAACATTAAAAATTGAAAATTCGGAGTGTTTGTTGTAGTAATTTAATAGTAAAGTTAATATTGTCTGTCCACTTTTAATTAAGAATGTTGGAAATTGTAGTCCTTTTTTTTTTGGATACCATTGTTTTATTTTTAAAATTTTGGTGATAGCATCAATGTAATGAAAAAATACTTCGTTTTCCATCAAAATTTACAAAAACAAAATAATTAATATGCATATATTTGTCAATTCAGTGCTACATCATTAAATTCTACTGATCGATGTGTCATTTATGTCCCTTTCAATGCAAAAAATATTTGAAACTTCACAAAGTTTCGTTAACAGTTTTCCTGAGTATCTATTCGAGTCTCTGTTGCTGTTAAACTATGGCTCAGCTTTGAGGCTATCATTGAGTAGTTTTCTTTCAATTAAAAGTCAGTTTAACAACTTTTAAAACATACACTTAAAAAGCTTTATAAGATTTCCTTATGCATCTTCCTAAATAAACCTCACAATGGAAAGCTAATGTTTTAAAAATACGGTATCATTATTTTCAAATTACGGACAATTTCACATTGTCACTTTCTTTTCATTTCACTTGCTACTAGAAACCCAGTTATATAACAAATTAAACGTTACTCAAGGAGAACTTTGCTAGATTACTTCACATTGTGTTTGCATAATTTAAGTAGAAAATTCCCACCTCGTTGAATACTCATCTCCAGTCCTCCTCGAGTTGACCGAAGTATTTTTTCAATTCCCTCTATTAGCTCGCACTCTCCCTATATATATCTTGTTCCAATTTTCAATCGTTCATAAAATAATTTTTATTCATCCACTCAAGTTCAAACACACTTTTTTTTAACTAACTAGTGGAGGACACTGGGTGTTAATACAGTTTTTCAAATATTAATTCAGTAATTAAATTAAATTAATTATTTTATTTTTTTAGATTTAAGTTGCATATATCTACCAATAGATGGCGCCAGATAAACTTAAAAAAATGAATGAAAATTATTTATAAAGAACTTTCTGCAATATACTGAAAAACAAAGTAGGAATAGACTTAAAATTTTTTTTTTTTTTATATTACTTGTTTGGACTAAAGATATAATGTGCCTTTCCGCATCATGAACTCGAACAACAGTATTAAGTTAAAAGTTCAGATTTTAGAATTTAGCATATTATTTTAATCTGTAATGCGTTTGCTACAGTAAATTTACTTTTAATTTATTACGTGTGCTTAAAATAGTTATTTAAATAAACTGAATACAAAAATTATTATTCGACTTCGGCAGCCTCAAACAGAAATAACACACTAACAAATCATATCAAAGATGATGCTGTTTTAATTAGTTGAATGGTGTTTTAGTACTATTGTCAGTTCATATTTTTTAAAAACTAAATGTATTTGTTTTCCTTAGTCTCTAATCTCTTCTAAATAAAGGATAAAATTCTTAAAGCATAATTGAAAATTGAAAATAAGATTATCATTTATCGAAAATAAAGAATCACTTGATATATTTCGTATGTAATGATATATTTTTCATAATAAAAAAATTCTTTAAGCAATCATTTCGAAATATTTTTAAAGTACCACAAAAATTAAAATTTTAATTTTAAAATAGGTAAAAATCAAAAATCACATATTTAAAATGGTAACTGTCATTTAATAGTTAGAAAATGACCGAGATCAAATTCTTTGTCAAAATTTGAAATTAAGTTAATACTCCTCCCCAATCCTCATGAATCCCATTGTACGATTTTCCAGAGTACATGCATATTGTGCCCACCCCTAGCATCCGTGGGAAAATGTAATTTTTTAAAATTTTGATTCTTAAATTTGGATATATGCTAGGCAGTTGGTAAGATACTGATGTTTTTAAAAATAAAAATATTAAAAAAATTAATTTCAGAACCAATGTTATTAGGGAATGAAAAAAAAATTTTTGATGATTTGTTTTGAAAATTTAAGTAAAGCAATTTTTGTTGCCTTAGAATAATTAGAACAGAATTATCTCATATATACCCTAGGAAGAATCTTAGTTTTAAATTTAGAAATATAAATTATTTCCCTATTATGAATTCCAATAATATATTTGACCAACTGGACAATCCATTTTTAAAGTGCATGTCTTTATATTTGTTGGTGGGTTGCGTTGCAGTCCCTGTTTTCAAAAATGAGGGCCTCTGACAATGTGTAAGTTTCCCGACAAGTGGTCCAGTGGCAGCATGCGCAGCTACTTTGTTGGAGGGCTGAGGGTTTGATTCCTTTGGCGGCATGGTTATAATCATTGCTTTCAGAATATAAGACACTCGATGGCGGTTGCCACAATGTGTTTCGCCTAGATAGTCAGATTTCCTGGCGGGAATTTTTCTGTTTTTCTCCCATTCGACACGCAAATGAAGGGTAGTTACCTAAATGTCCTCCAGAAGGGACTGTGCTTGTCCTATCACCCATCAAATATATACGAGGCCCACCGGTGTTCCACCCTCACTTTTATAACTTGTAGAGAGCGGTGAAAGAAAAAGCCTGTTTAAGCGTCTTGTATTTACAGTCAGACGGTCTAGCTCAGGGTTGGGCAAAACTACGGCCTGCGGGTCACTCCAGCCCGCCGGAAGGTTCTATCCGGCCCGCGGATAGAATTTTAATTCTCTGGTCCGAGGCAAATTAAAAGAAATATATATATATATATATTATATTACCCATCATTCCAGTGCCATTCAAACAGAATTGGATATTCTTACCATGGCTTTCAACGTAAATTGTGAAGCAGTGAGGTCAGATTTCCAGGTTGAATTAATTAAGCTGCAATCTAACAATCATCTCAAGCAGCTGTTTCTAAATATGCCAAAGTTAGAGTTTTACAAATCATTATCGAAAGTAAATTTCCCAAATTTAATATCTCACGCCCAGAAAATCAGTGCTATGTTTGCTTTATCTTATATATGTGAACAAGTT